>ML109660.1:19081-49697 GCA_003697995.1 Taxidea taxus jeffersonii | reverse complement strand
TGCTTTGTAGAAGATTAGTTGACCATAGAGTTGAGGGTCTATTTCTGAGCTCTCTATTCTGTTCCATTGATCTATGTGTCTGTTTTTGTGCCTATACCATACTGTCTTGATGATGACAGCTTTGTAGTAGAGCTTGAAGTCTGGAATTGTGATGCCACCAACTTTGGCTTTCTTTTTCAATATTCCTTTGGCTATTCGAGGTCTTTTCTGGTTCCATATAAATTTGAGGAATATTTGTTCCATTGCTTTGAAAAAATTGGATGCGATTTTGATAGGCATTGTATTAAATGTGTAGATAGCTTTAGGTAGCATAGACATTTTCACAATATTTATTCTTCCAATCCATGAGCATGGAACATTTTTCCATTTCTTTGTGTCTTCCTCAATTTCTTTCATGAGTACTTTATAGTTCTCTGAGTATAGATTCTTTGCCTCGAAAAGAGACACATTTTAACACTAGGTAGCGTTTAAAGGTCTTTGCCAGCATCTTTTTGTATACTGTCAATGGAAAATTACTGCAATAATCTTTATAATTCTAGTCTAGAAAAAATTTCACCTACCGTATACAAATGTCATTATTAAGGAAAGTTTAAGCAAACATCTCTTTTTAATTTTTTTTTATTTTTTAATAAACATATAATGTATTATTAGCCCCAGGGGTACAGGTCTGTGAATCGTCAGGTTTACACACTTCACAGCACTCACCAGAGCACATACCCTCCCCAATGTCCATAACCTAACCACCCTCTCCCTACCCCCCTCTGCCCCTCCCACTCTCAGTTTGTTTTGTGACATTAAGAGTCTCTTATGGTTTGTCTCCCTCCCGATCCCATCTTGTTTCATTTATTCTTTTCCTACCACCCAAACCCCCCAAGTTGCATCTCCACTTCCTCATATCAGGGGGATCATATGGTAGTTGTCTTTCTCTGACTGACTTATTTCTTAAGCAAACATCTTAAGGATGTTGACTCAGTTCTTTACTTTGTGTTACCTTTGCATTGTAGAGGCAAACTGTATGCAAAAGGAACAACAAATGCCATCTTCCATTATATAGATACATATTTTCTAGTTCATCATTTTACTCTTTCCTCTTATAGACAAAATTTTGCCTCCTCATAATCAGGCCTTTCATGGAAAAAGTTATTGGACTTGCCTTTTCTTCACATCAGGTGTGTTACTTTTTTTTAAATCCCCTTTTCCCAAATAAGGTATTGGATCTGAAAGAAAGATAACTAATTTGAACGCCTCTAACTAATTTGGAATCCTTTGCGATTCAGTGGAATTAAAGCCCTGGTTAAAATAGACAATCTACATTCAAAGCACAGGCAGTCCCCAAGTTGCAAATGGGTTATATTCCAAAAGTTAATTTCAAAGTCTGCTGTTTAGAACATGCAAAGGCATTTTGCCATGGAAACAAAGTTATAAATGACAGTTGAATTTCCAGGCTAACCCACAGAAGCCTATCCAACCCATAATGTGTTTGAATCCAATTGCTTCAAGGAGAGGTTTGTAACAGAACGTAATAGTCCACTGATGACAGGCTGATTGGTGGTCCACTTGGCCGTATCTCTCAATTTAGTGTTGTTGGCTTGTCATTTTAATATTTCTTCATTTTATCCCCTAAAGATGTATTGGTCAAATAATAATACCTTTCTATAAAAAGTGCTTAATTCATTTCTCATGGCTATGTCGATTATTTTAGGACTTTGATTTATCTTAAAGCAAAGAACAAATAAGTATTCTTTTTTTCTCTGTGATAAAAATCCTAGTTTCTTTCTTTAAAAGGTTTTTTGTTTTTGGTTTTTTAGTTTTGTTTTTTTGCTTATCCTGAAATTTATGCAAAGTCAAAATTCCTTTCTAATCACTTGGTTTGATGGCAGTAATCCATAAAGGTTTTTCTCATTTTTTTTTAATTTGCTGGTTATTTTAAAAAGCCTTTGATAACAACAGTTATCAAACAGCAGTGGCTTGACAAATATCAGTGATGAACTCCATTAATCAACAACACCAGAAAGCATTTCACTTTCGCTGTTTCACATCTCTGACCCCTGATTATTAAGAGAAGTGGTGCCTGGGGTGCCTGGGTGGCTGAGTCAGTTAAGCATTTGACTCTTGATTTCAGCTCAGGTCTTGATCTCAGGGTTGTGAGTTCAAGCCCCATGTTGAATTCCAAGCCCAGCTCACTAAATTCCTCACATGTCAACCAAGGTCCTTCTTAATCTGGCCCCAACCCACATGTTCTGCCTCGTATCTCAGTACCTTCCAACTCAAACTTCTGCACAGGCTTATTTCTTACCCCAGGCACACTTGGCATTTTCCCAATCTCAGCCTTTGGTAGCTACTGTTCCCATTAAAGTGCTCTCCTCTGGGGTGCCTGGGTGGCTCAGTGGATTAAGCCTCTGACTTCGGCTCAGGTCATGATCCCAGGGTCCTGGGATCGAGCCCCACATCGGGCTCTCTGCTCAGCAGGGAGCCTGCTTCTCCCTCTCTCTCTGCCTGCCTCTCTGCCTACTTGTGATCTCTGTCTGTCAAATAAATAAAATCTTTTTTAAAAAAAGTGCTCTCCTCTGACCATTCTATTTGAAACCTGTTCTTCAAGGTTCACCTCTTATTTCAACCCTCCTGAACTAACATGGACTAATAGAAAGACTGTGTTAGAGTCAAGCTATGAATCTCAGCTCTGTAGCTTTCTTAGCTGTATGTATGAGAATATATGTTCAGCCTCTCAGAACCAAAGTTTCTCATCTATAAAATGAAAGTACTAGTAATTTGATCACAGTGTTGAAGATTCAATAAAAGAAGTGGTATTTAAAAGCCATAATGCCTAGGGCACTTGGGTGGCTCAGTCATTAAGCCTGATCCCTGATCCCCTTGTCCTGGGATGGAGCCCCACATCCAGCTTCCTGCTCGGCAGGAAGCCTGCTTCTCCCTCTCCTGCTACCCTGCTTGTGTTCCCTCTCTTGCTGTCTCTCTCTCTGTGAAATAAATAAATAAATAAAATCTTTAAAAAAATTTTTTTTAAAGATTTTATTTATTTATTTGACAGAGAGAGATCACAAGTAGGCAGAGAGGCAGGCAGAGAGAGAGAGGAGGAAGCAGGCTCTCCGAGGAGCAGACAGCCCGATGTGGGGCTCGATCCCAGGACCCCGGGATCATGACCTGAGCCGAAGGCAGAGGCTTAACCCACTGAGCCACCCAGGCGCCCCTTAAAATTTTTTTTTAAAAAAATCATAATGCCTATGTTTGATGTTCCCATAACAACGGATTACTTGTCTTTTTGAACCCCTGTAGCAAATTTTATCTGAGCTATTCACTTCAAATGTTCTATCTCTGAATGTCTTTTTGCACGAGTATATTATGTCTCCCTCACCAGGTATTTTAAATCTAGTTAAAATCCGTCAATCAAAAGCCAGGCAGGAAATCAGAAACCATGTAGTTATTTTAAACAGAGTGATTTAGGGACACCTGGGTGGCTCAGTTGGTTGAGTGGCTGCCTTTGGATCCCAGCGCCCTGGGATCGAGTCCCACATCAGGCTCCTTGCTCATCAGGGAGCCTGCTTCTCCCTCTGCCTCTGCTGCCACTCTGCCTGCCTATGCTCTCTTTCTCTCTCTGACAAATAAATAAATAAAATCTTTGAAAAAAAATAAACAGAGGGATTTAATTCAAGGAATTAGTCACACAGACACAGGAAAACTGAAGGGGCAAATGGGGGATTCTGGAGGAAGTAGCTAACATCTGCTGGGTTTCAGGGGGCAGAGAACTAAATGAGAGAAACCTAGTTGTTTGGAGGAAGGGGGTCCTTATATAGTTAGTGCTCAGTTCTCTGAAGGAGGTATTGCATGGAGGTATTGCATGGCTAGTCGTTTTGCTGGGTAGCACAGGTATCCATGAAGGGATATGGCCCAACCACTGCTAAATATGCCAGAACACTGAGGCTATTTTGTAGCTCTTAGCTTTTGACAAGAATTACAATAAGAAGCAAGTCCTGTCTCTCCTTTACCTGCCTTCCAGGCTCTCTAGTTACCACAGCCTCCATTGGCTGATCCTGACAGGAAGGCAGCTGATGAGGGAATCTGGGGAATGTAGTCTCCAGACCTAGCCTTAGGATCCCAGAACACAGTATAAGAGGATGGACTTGGGGCGGAGAGCAAAAGAGAAATAATCAGCACAAAAAGTAAATTTGTTAGGGTCAGGTCACTTGTTCTTTGTACAGAGCCTTCAATATAAAAGGTAATTCTATAAATGTTTCTTGATTTATTCTCCCCTTTGCTATGTACCCCTCTCTGAAGCATATTTGGATTATCACTTTAAATTTTATTCTTACAAGAAAGGAGTTTGCTCTTATTCTATATTGAGTAAGACACCTAGCCTAGTATTAATGTTCAGTAGTATTAAGAAAATTAATATAGTAAATCATTTCATTAACATCCAAGTCCCTCCTCTGAAGTACTTGATTGTTTTTGTAGCTGGGCACAGCTTGAGCTCAAACCATTTTATTGCCCTAGGATTTGAGCATGTTTGGGCATGTCTAAAGAGCTGGTAGAGCAAGCCTATTTAGAGAGGAAGGAAAAAAAATTCTCATCCTAAGTGAAGAGATATATGAAAAGTTTGCTTCAAGTTCAATTGTCCACTATTAGAGGAAAAGGCTTAGTGGAACATACTGCCTAGTCCATGAATTCATGGGTGAGTACTAGAGCAACAAACAAATTATATATTTATCTGGTTCACTATGATATACATGGGAATTTGGGAGCTGAAGGCAAGAGCAACAGGAGAGTGTTCATGGAAAACTGTATCTTGGTACAGGAATGGACGCCTTTCAAGTCAGGCATTGGTAGTCTTAGTACAGATAGCACTGCAATCAGGGAAATTTGTTGGTTTTGGAAACAACAGAAGAAAATACCTCAATAAGACAGAGAAGGACAGAAGACAGTGAAAGTCATGGAATTGCTCAGAGGACTAATTCTTGGAGTGCACCTATATAGATCCCTGGGGATTCTTAGAATCATCCGGAAGAAATTTGATTATGGATGTGAGAAGAGTGTGAGGCTACTCTTTGAGAGCTCTACCACAACCTTATTTTTATTCTCAGTCTGCTGTAGCTTGGGAAAATGAATACATTTCAATTTCCCATGGTTTTTTTTTAAAGATTTTATTTATTTATTTGACAGAGATCACAGGTAGGCAGAGAGGCAGGCAGAGAGAGAGAGGAGGAAGCAGGCTCCCTGCTGAGCAGAGAGGGGCTCAACCCTAGGACCCTGGGATCATGACCTGAGCCGAAGGCAGAGGCTTTAACCCACTGAGCCATCTAGGCGTCCCTCCCATGTTTTAAATCGTGAGTTTCTACAATCTAAAGCTGGGTATTTGATAAAGGTCATCTTCTATTATATATTTAAATAAAGTTTCTTTATTTTACTTTGTTCTAGCAATGGTAATCACTATTAGAAATTAATTTTAGCTTTTCATCTTTTCAATGTAATACTGTTGGGTTTATATCCTATATGTACAGTATAAAGAAAAAATAAGATCAAAGTTCAGAAGTACCTTGGTTTTCAGGAATTTTATACATAAAAATTTGAAATAAATAAAATTAGTATTCTATTTACTTACAGCAAATTTGTAAACAGTTTCTCTAGTGTTTCTTATTATTCTAAGTCATTTTCTTTATCTAAAAGATGCCTGCTTTATTTGTATACTATGTGTGAAAGTTAAAGGCAACTTATATAAAGATATTCACATAGCATAGATAAATTGTCTATTAATTCTAAAATGCAATTTGGTTTAAATATTTACTTCTGAAATTTGAGGAATAGCTTTAAGTTTGGTGACATGTTAGATTATCTGATTTTTCATTTTCTACTTCATTTAAATTTTCTTTTTATTTTTCTATATTAAAATCTCATTGTTTTGTTGATAATGTATCACTCTGATTTTGATTTTGAAAATTTGCTTTTTTGAAGAAAAAAAAAGAAAAAGACATGTAGTTTGGGAATAGTTTTTTCAAATCCCAAGTCATCTTTGGCCTCATTATCCTTAGAGATGCCTATCTCCTTCTTCTGTCTTTAAAATTGATTCATATGTCAACTGGTTATGCTGGATAATGATTCTGGTGTGTTCAACCCCAGGGCTGCTCTCAGAGCCTCCTAAAGCTGTACAAAACATCAAAGAGCTGTTGACAGTCTAAAAGTCAGATATAGAAACCTTATTTTTTCAACCTAGAGAAAATCCTTATAATCTGTCTATTCTTGTAGAGCCCCTTCAGGTCAGGAACCTATTCAGTGAGTCCTGACCAGTAACCAGAGAAGACTTTCCCCTCTGTGGAAGTAAGACTGTCTCTATGAGCATTACTTTGAAACCGTATCACTAACACTGACAAATTTGGACTATTAGGATTATCATTTTGTGATTAAAGAATTCCTTGGTCTTTCCTAATTGGTTTCTCTATAAAGAACAAATAATATAAAAGACAGGAACCACAGATGAGCAGTTGTTTTTTTTTAATTGAGTTAATCCTAATTTAACTCCACGTCACACGGAAAGAAACCATCTATTTGTGAAAGTTGATGCTGTTTGAGCTGCTCTGAGATGCCAAAGTATGGCCCATGGACTACCCTCATCAGAATCTCTTGGAGTGTTTATAACTGCAGATTCCTGAATCCAAATCTTGGTGTGGGGAATAGCTAGTGGAACCACTGTATTTTAATTAAGTACCCCAGTTGGTTTTTATTCAAGCAAAGTTTAAGATCTACTTCTCTATAACAGAGTTCTTTAGTATGGAAAGCCACTCAAATAGAACTTTTTTTATTTGAAAAGAAAACTAAAGCTTCCAAGGAAAGAGCTAAATTGCTCTGAATAATAATAAATTCACAAGATTTTGGGAATTTTCCTCAGGTAGCTTTAAAGGGAGCTTTAAAGGGAGGTGGCTTTAAGAGGTCCCAGAAATTTAGAGAGAAATTCTTGTTAGAGTAAAGATCCATAGCAAAATAGTGACAGGGTGGTTTTTGAGGAGAATGATGGCCAGTGGGAGAAATTCCCTCTAGTGGTAACGGCCAATGCTCAGTGTCAAGTTGCTTCCTATTTTTTGCCTTGTTTCCTTGGCTCTTAGGGAAAGAACTGTTCCATCCATGGAGTAAAGCATGGCTGGGAAAGCACAGTGAGGAATGGAGATTACAACAGGATCAAGAATTTGGAGCAAGACTGACTATATCCAAGTTCCTTCCTGTGTATCTTAGGAAATATTGAGGAAGGTTCTGGACTTCCCTTACCTCACCAGGTCACAATTAGTCAGGACAGCTAATTATATAGCTATCATTTATTTACTGGGCAGCAGGCACACACCAGGCATTTTCATGCATTATGCCATTTAATCCTGCAAAGTAGGCATTTTATCTTCATTTTTCAAGTGAAGACATAACTCAGAGAATAACGTGTCCAAGGATAACCAACCAGTCAGTAGTAGAGCTGAGATTCAAGCCGGGACATACCTGACTCTCCCCACAACACACACACTTTATACCACACTCCTTCTCAGAGACAAAGGGTGAAAAAGCTTCTGACCACTTTAACTGGTCTACCTTCTGATCAATTGCTTTCACCTCCCTCTCTTCTACCAGATGTAGAGCACTTCTCCATCTGAAAAGAAGAGCAATGGCAGTAGTCTTTTCTCTGACTCTGCCCAAAGTTAGAGCCCCAAATGTTGCTCAGAGAATTCAATCAGCACAACACCTCCACCTTGATCTGCTTTCCCTGTCCTCACCAAACTTTTCCCCCAGACTTCTTAAAAGACAAGTTTCCACTTGCTCTTTGACTTCTTTATCTCTTTCTTTCTCTTCAACCCATGTATCTTGTCAAGTGTTGTGACGTGTCTGAGATTTTATGTTCCTTGTAAGCTAATAATTTAGCCTGCTACAGTTTCTTGGGTGCTAGCAGAAGACCTGAGTCTTCTGGGTCAGAGAACTGTATTACATACGACACAAGCAGCACCAGCTTCATGTTCATGGTATTTCCCTTGTCTCCCAGCTTTCACCTAGGGACCACATGGAGTGGAACCCAAACTTGGAACTCCCCAGTCTCTTACAATGGGCTGCAAACAAAGCTGTTCAACCTTCACCACAAAAGGTGACATTTTCATGCTAAATCATAAAAAAAAAAAAAAATCCTCTCTATTGCAGCAGTGGGAGACACTATTTCTACCTTCCAAGGCTGTCTGTTTATACAAACATCCTGGAAAAGACAGATAATCTGGAATCAAAGCTGCTTCTCCCTCTGCACATGAAACATACAGAAACATGACAGTTCTATGGAGAATTGTCTCCCAACATATTCTTAAATCTCTTCCCGTTAATCATACAGAAGATTGCAGTCTTAAAAGTGCTCAGTAATCTCCTTCCTAATTATATGATTCAATAACCTTCTAGAATCCTTGAAGGGACCTCCAAGAACAAAGTCAACCCTTCAGGAAGTATTTAAGGGGCCTACCACATTCCGGGCACTGGGTAAGCAAAAATAGGCACAATCCTTCTCTTCCTGAAGAGAGCAATGGAAATATACCTAGTATTCACACATATCAAAATGTTGCAAGCTATAGTGTCAAAGAGGGAAAGTATACCCACTGTAGGGGAGCTGACATGAACAAGGGGTTGAATTCCTCTGGGAAGTCAGAAATGTTTTTCCTTACTCCCATGAGTAAGAGATAAGATGGTTACAGGGGAGAAGACTGGAATGTGCAGAGAGCCTGTGGCTGCTGGAATCACAGCACATTTGAGAAACTAAAAGGAGGTCAGGAAGTTTTCTATATAGGAAGCAAGGGGAGAGTGGTAGGAGATGAAACTGGAAAAAGCAAGACCTCATGCAGTCTGGTAGGCCACCTTAAGAATTCTAGTCATATCTTAGAATAAAAAGCTGTTTAAAGGTTTTATATGGAAGTGACATAGTCGTACTTGCTTTTAGAAAGATCATTTTGGCTGCAGGGGCACCTGGGTACCTCAACAGTTAAGTGCCCAACTCTGGATTTTGGCACAGATCATGATCTCAGGGTTGTGGAATTGAGCCCCACATCGGGCTCTGTGCTGGGCATGAAGCTGGCTTGGGATTCTCTCTCTCTCTCTCTGCCCCTCCCCCCATTCTCTCTCTTATCCTCTCTATTAAAAAGTAATAATAAAATAACCAAAAAAGATCATTTTGGTTGCAAAGTGGAAAATGAATGAAAGGGCTTAGATTGTATACAGTGAGGCCAGATTGGATTAGTGGCAATTGGTTAAAAAGTGGACCAATTTAAGAGTTTTGAAAGATAAAATTGCCAGGACTTGAAGCTACAATGAATACAGAAAATGAGAGTGAGGGAGATACCAGGGATGACTATTACATGTTTGATCTGAACACCTGGATAGATGAGGAGAAAGGAATACAAGAAGAGTTTATAAACTCAGTTGAACCACACTTCATAGCTGTAAGACATTAACTAAACATGTCAGTAAAAGAGTTGGTATCAGATTTGAAATTTAGGGGAAGGGTCTGGGCTAGAGACACCTCTGTCTCTAGCCCAGCATATATTATCAGCATATAGATAACTAAAGCCATTGGTGAAGATAATGATGTTTTGGCCAAAAGGTTATAATGAAAACAAAAAGGGAAGGAGAAGGAAACTGCACAGGAATTAGAGACATAGTACTCAGAAGTACAGGAAAAAATGCCAAGAGTATAGGGCCAAAGGAAGAAGTAACATTCAAAGAAATAATTGGTCAAAGTGTTGAGTATTGATGAGAGTTTAGGACAGATTATTGAAAATGACTCTTATTTTATTGAGAAGAAAAATGAGGTACTGAGAAGTGACTTGTTCAAAGCTGACTTGTCCCTTTCTAGATTCCCAGAGAATTCATACTGGTGCCTGTGTTAGGGTTATTTATGTGAATGATTCATTCTCTCCACAGGACATAAATTCCCCAGTCCTCACTTGACTCAACCTTCCAGTGTTGCATATTGTTGACTACAATCTTTATATCTACTTCAGTGATATTCTGGAATTATGTCTTAGTCTCCTACAAAATAGCTGTTCTTCTTTGTTGTGCCTATACACGTAGGAATGCCCAGGATACTTTTTTAAAAATACAGTATTTTTAAAAATGCCATTTCCTGCTCCCTCTCCCCTCCTCAAACAAAATCTTAAGGGGCAGATTACAAGATTCTGGCCTTTTAAAAACTCCCAAGAATGAAGCTTTGGAAATTACTAGCTTAGAATTGGGTTTGGAAACCACTAGGTTAGTCTCAAACCAAACAGAGCTAGGGTAGCAATATGGAGAAGCCACCCAACTTGCCCACACTCTGATAAATACTCATATTTTAAAACAATATACAGTTATGCTTCAGTTACTCAGAGATCAGCTTTCCAGCAATTTTGTTTGGAAGAGGGCCAAAACTGGAAGTTAAGGAAAGAAAACACCTCTCACAGGGAAAGAACTTTTGATAGTGAACAGCAATAAAAATATCTCAAAATATCACTTGATAGAGTCACTGTCCTATTTACTGATGGGAAGAAAAGGATTCTCTCCTTAGCTGGCTGTGGATATAAATATCTGATCAATCATCACCTGGAGCCAGAGAAATGCCAGCAAGAAAAAAGAGGAAAAAATAAACAGTAGAGTAGAAAGGATGAGGGGAAGCCTCAGAGTGGATAAAGAGACAGATGAGGAGATGAGAAGTAGTGACAGATCATTAGAAAAGGTGATGAGAACATTCCAAAGAGAGAAAAAAGACATCACCAAAATAGGGATCCTATATACCTCAGAAATCCCCTGGGACTTCAGCATTTGGCCAAGGTATCATATTTGATGGTCAATCGTGGACAAAGGGTTTCATTAACCATTGTACTCTTTAAGAATGTAGGGAGTAAGTAGATTTTAAGAGGATTTCTGTAGAGAGGTTAAAATAAAAATACTGCTATATTAAAATGCAGCACAATTAATAAAGTGAAATAAAGCTAGAACAGGGAGCCTGGTTACATTCATCACTGTTTTTGAAGGGACAGTTACTGGAGTCGGACTCTCAGTCCCAAAGACTACCCCTTCCCAAGACCTTCAGTGGAATCTGCAAAAGTAAGCAGCCCTGGCCAGCCCTCGGGAATTATTGCAGCGCCCCCAGTTGCTGGAGGTTTAAAGGAATCTCTGCTCCGTTCACTTGTAAGCTTCGCGCTGTTGGAGAAATTAAGGTAATGGGTTTTCATGCGATTTGGTTGGGGAACAGACCAGGAAACTAAGCCCCACGTTTTCAACTGAAATAATTATCTAAATATTTTCGCTTGCCGTAGAGATCCGGGGCTCTAATTGTTTAGGATGGAAAATATCCAACCCACTTCGCTTGGCTTCCTATTCCTTGGGGGAGTGTCTTTAAAAGCACCTGCCAGCGTTAAGTTCTTGTGCTTTCTGAAAGAGGCTGACCCGGCGCGTCTCAGAGGGAGCCTTTTACAATTTGGACTGAGAATTGCGTGAGTGGCCCTAGGAAGTCAATTAACTCCACATTTCCCTAGTGTTGCTCGCAGGCTGACGGCGGCAGATGCTAAGTCGAACCTGACGCAGCCAGGCCTCAGGACAGAGCGTGCAGCCCCAGGAGGGCGGTGGGCGCCCTGGGAGCGGTAAGGGGGCGCTCGGATGCCCAGCGTTAGGCGCTCGGCGGGCTACTCGCGCTCCCGGGAAAGACCCGCGGGGCAGCAGGCTCAGGCGCGGGGCGGGAACGCGGGGTCCGGGCCGGCCGGGGGCGCCGTCGGCGAGGCTCGCGCAGCCGCACTGGGCGCGCCGATTCGGGGCTCCTCCTCCCGGCTCGGTAGTAAGCATGGCGGCGGCGGCGTTCGTGGTCCCTCGGGTGAAACAGAAAGCGGGAGCTACGCGGAGAGGGAGCGAAGAGCGGGGCTGAGGCGGCGCCGTCACTGCCGGAAAACCACCCCAACAGTCAGTGCGCCGGCGGCCGCAGCGGCCCCGAGAGCTGGCTCTGCCGCTGAGGTAGAGCGAGAACGATCAGGAACCCGAAGAAGAGGCGCCAGGGTAGCCGCCTTCCTCCGCCTCAGAGCGGCGTGACTCGAAGGTGAGAGCGCGGGCGCTCCCATCGGGAAAGACGGGGGACACCGAGCCGTCCCAATTCCGTCGCGGATCAGGCGCCACGGAAACCGTTAGGCTGGGTCTGAGGGGCCGCGGCGCCGAGCGGGGATCGGGCCCGTCGAGGGGCCCGGCCCACCCCGTCCTGTGGGCGCGCTGTGGGCAGGGGGGAGTGGGGCCGGGGACAGGACCCGTCAACTTGTCGGCCACCTGCCGGGCCCGAGTCTCGCCGGGAGGCACTTGTGGGGGGCGCGACTGCGGCCCCGCCACCAGCCGCAGGCGGCGGCGCGGGGGCGCGGGCGGCCTTCCCTCCGCACACCCCCCCCCCCACCCCCGGCCGGCAGTAAGCAGCGCCGCTCGCGGAGGCTCAGGGGGTAGAGTGCGCAGCCCGCCGGAGAAGATCGCCGAGCGGCCGCTGTGCCTTAAGCTTCGGCCGCCGGGCAGTTGCCAGACTTGAACGTTTTTTTCTGAAGAGACTTTCCCCGGTTCATCTTGGGGTTAAAACCTCGAAAACCCGCCCTGGTGTGTTTGATCCTGTTTGGCTGGTGCCAGTACCTGGCGGTTCCTCTACGCGGCTGAGTTAACCACCTGTTCAGTCAGGAGGTTGACTGGAGGCTTCGGTCCTCGCCCTGTTTAACAACCTGGATCTTTGAACTTTTGACACGGCTCTGGAGGGACGCCATGCGTTAGGTAAAGGAAAATGAACAAATAATTTTGTCATACATTCGGGAGCACAACGGGGGCTGTTGTAATTGAAGTAGTCGTTGATCGTTCCTTTATCAAACAGCGTTGAAAACCTTGGGTTTTGGGGGGGGGGTTGTAATGGTTGCTGAGGTGCTAGGGATCGTGAATTCCGAGATTTTCTTTTGTGAAATTTTGTGTAAGTTTCTTTGGCCACCTTTGTGTCTGAGCATCTTCTAACTAAGAATAATAAGCTGGTAAGATTTTTTTTTTTCTTTTTGCCGTGTAATCCTCATATGTGTTCAGTATGGACTTCTAAAACCGAGCAACATAATTGTTTCTTATTGTGGTCTCTATTTTTAGTTCTTGTAACCAAAGTTGGAGTGTTTTTCTGTATTATAAGAATGAAATAACTAAAGCTGAACTGTTACTTTACTATTTTACCACCGTGCTGTTACTAGCACCAGAGGGAAACATATGCCACTCAAGAAGTTAGAGCCATATGTTAGGCGGCAACTAATTGAGATTTGTGGCTGTGATCTTGTATTTGAATAAATATTTAGTTTTTGTGTATTTGCTAAATCTGTAATTCTTGCCATCGTGTAAGTTTTGTTTGGATCACCTAAAAATATCCCAGAGGAATGATTCCTCTGCCTTTTTGGTATTTTCTTGGTTGAATTGATTTCTCTCAAGTAATGAGATAAAGTGCCTATTAAGACAGATGGTGGGCTTAACAGAAAACAGTGATAAAAAGGATCTTTAACACATCTTTTGTAACATAGGACCTAAAATTTCCTTTCAGCTTTTTGGCCTACTGGTAGTTCTTGCCATCACTAATAATACTAGTTAGTGGGAAGAAGCGATGATTTAACAGGAAAAAAAAATCATTAAAATTTTTATAAATAACATTCTATTTAAAAATTTTAGCACTGTCCTGGTAAGTTTTACTGGGTTTTGTTTGTTTGTTTGTTTGTCTCATTTTCTTCACAGATCATTTCTCAGTTTTCTTATGTAGGTTGACAGAGAAATTATTTTATCCCAGCTGGTTGCCATTAGCCACCTGTATGCTTTTGAATTAACTCCCTCTTTTTCTCTTTGTCTCTCCTTTCAAAACCTCAAAATCATTGAATGTTTAGTGAATATAAACATTCTGGTTAACCCTGGCCTCAGTCAGATGTAATCATAAAGGCAGTTTCCTTCTTCCAAATTAATGATATGCATTTGAAAAAACTGATGCTAGGATTATCATTTGGTGTGATCTGTGTCATCACTTCCCCTCATCATGTGAGTAATTGAGAGCTGATTAATTTTACCATGCATTTAATAATTAATTTTTGTTATAAAATTTCTACAGTATAATATTAGGCATATTTTATTACTAATTAAGAAAACTGTTTCCCTCTTCTCTGACCAGCCAGGCATAGGTCAGGACTGAAAGACTATAAAACCCAGGACAAAAGGAAGGAATATATGATTAATATTCTCCTCGTCTTGTAGCTTTACTTAGGTAAAGAGCACTTAATTTATAATATGCAGTATTTTTTATTTAAACTTATGGGTAATGTATATGATTGTTTTAGAACGTTTGTTTTTTATGTTCATACATGCAAGTCTTGTGTACCTTATATTTAATAGCTTGATAGTACTAAAAATTTTTTTATATTCTTTGTGCATTTTTTGTATGAAAATGAGTCTAGGTGTTATCATTAAGAGTGATGTAGGGATATGCCCATGCTTTCCAATTTTATTAGCCAGGTAATCATTTGATAGGTGATTTTTTTTCTCATTATCTCTAGCACACTTCAAATAAATTTAGAATATTGAAAAATCTAAAGAGTTAGAATACAGTGTATGTCTATCCCATTGAATTGTTTAGTGCTTCAGTTATCACACTGCAAAAAAAAAAAAAGGTCCTTATGGATATCAATGTCAAGAGCTGCTTGTTAAAAGGAAATTAATGGCCAATAGTGTTGAAAGGCAGATTTTGTTCTTTTAACTTACATTGTAAGCTTTTATAATTTTCTTAATATTTTGATCTCATTTCAAAGTATTATTCAGTGATCTTTTAATCTCTTGATCCTTATCTCTCTGTCCTTCCATTATTACAGTTTTGTTTGTCTTTCACATACACTTTCTAAGTTTGCAGTGTAACTTACCTTCTTCCATCAAGTTATTTTGTAGGTGTTATCTTTTGGTATTTCCAATCACTTATCACCCATTACCAGTCCTCAGTTTATTTTTTCTCTAAGATGAAGAGGTACACTTGGGAGATGGCATGGGCTTAGAGGATGATGAGCTATTATTAAAGTGGGGATACGAAAGCAATATGATATCTTTCCTTCCTTCAAGTTGTTTAGAAAATAGTTGTGGATACTAGACTAACACACTGAAAATCATTAGCAAAAATATAAGCTGTTATTATTATATTGTGTGGAAAGGACTGTAATTTGAGAGAAGGTGAGGCCACTGAGGGCTGGAAGATCATGGAAGGCATTTGGAAGGAGTCAGACTTGAAGCTTGGGAAAAACTTAGCAAAAGGGAAGATATTCCAGAAAAGATTGACATCCAAGGCTGGAAGTAGGAGCAGGGAGACCAGTCTGAGAGCATCCAAGGGTAAATATTAAGAGGAAGAAAGAGAGAAGGTTGCCTACAGATTTTGGCTAAGCCCCAGGGCATGATCAAAAGGAATAGGCAGGGCCGGAGAAGATAATTTGGCTGTATCATTATGAACTCATCACTGAAGAACTATGTGTCTACTTTGACATATTAATAGCTTAAGCTTCATGTGTAAGGGATAGCTATATATGTCTTATAAGTGTGTGTTTATTACAGCTTAGATCAATAATGGCAAATTTTTTCTGCAGAGTACCAGATAGTATTTTACACTTTGCAGTTTACTTAGAGTCTCTTCTGAGTATTCTTTTTTGTTTATTTTTTAAATGAGTTTTTATAAATATAAGAATCATTTTTAACTCAAGGGCCAAACAAAAACAAGCTCGGTGTGGGCTGTATTTGGCCAGTGGACCTAGTTTGCTGACTTCTGACTAATAATTGGACTAGGTAATTGTCCTTGCAGCACATAAAATGAGATGCCTTATATCATTTGTCTGCATGGTTGTTCGGTGCTGTTTGTTATGATTGTCATTTATATTTGTTCCCTCTGTTATAGTAAAAATAAAGAAAATATGCAGAAATAACTATTATTGTAATTATTATTTTGTGGCCAAACTTCTAGCAACAAACAGCCACTAGGTCTCAGAACTAGGAAGTGAAAGAAGAAAAACCTTTGAGCCAGGCCTTAGAGCAGTGAAAATAGTTACATCATGGCTTGATTTAAAATTTTATAAGGCTAAGTATATCAACTGCCTTTTCTGATTTTACATAGTTTAAACTGCAACTGGCATTTTGTAAACTTCGGCCAGGGTACTGGTGGCTTTTAAGTGATAATAGGGACCTGGTGGTAGGAAACCTTGTCTTTAGATTTTTTTTTTTTGTCAGATAGAGAGAGAGTGCAGCAGAGGCAGACAGAGGCAGAGGGAGAAGCAGGCTCATTGCTGAGCAAGGAGCTGGATGTGGGACTCGATCCCAGGACGCTGGGATCATGACCTGAGCCGAAGGCAGCCACTTAACCGGAAACCTTGTCTTTAAAAGTAGTCTAGGATGAGTAAGTGAAGAGATAAACAGTTAAGTTAGACACCTCTCAGTAACTACCAAGAAGAGTCACTGTGTTACAGAATAAGCTAATAGTTGATATTTACATTGATGAGCTTGAATCATCAAGAAAAGGTTGTGTCATGTGTAGATTAAGGCAAAGAAGACCTAGAAATCACTTTTAAAATATTTCCATTAAGGGATGCCCAGGTGGTTCAGTCAGTTAAGTGTCTGCCTTCGGCTTAGGTCATGGTCCCAGAGTCTTGGGATTGAGTCCCACATTGGGCTCCAACTTAGCGGGGAGTCTGCTTCTCCCTCTGCCTGCTGCTCCCCGTGCTTGTGCTGTCTCTCTCTCTCTCTCTCTCTGTCTCTCTGACAAATAAAATCTTTATAAATTTTTTTTTATTTTTTCCATTAAGATTATTTAAAGATAAGTTATGGTGATTTAAAGGATAAGTATCGGTTATTTTGGAAAATTCATTTACATGGAATAGCTCTTTGAAGTTTCTAAATTTATAGATGTGTATTTCTGAAGCAATTATTTCCTTACATTTCCTTACAGGAAATTATTTCCTTACAGGTGAATAGTGGTGCCTCTGGGTTATGGTTGCATGGATGAATTGGCTAGTCATCAAGAGTAATGACATCATTTTGTGTCATCGGAAGAGCAAGAATATGGCATAGAACATTTTTTTGATCTGAAGGCATTAGTAAATATGTTCTATACATGAAGGATAGTATTAGGTGCTGGAAAAAGTAAAGATGAATAAGATGGAGAGCGGCCTAGATCAAATCAGTGTGTTTTCTTTTTCCCCCCTCTTAAAAATATTAAAACCAAACAAACAAAACTTCAAAACTTAAGTTAATTTTTGTAATTTATTTATATTAATGTTTTTCATACTTTGTAAATTTATATACTGTCTTATATTGTAGGGTAGTACAAACCTTTTGAACGAAATTTAATCTAAATTTCGATCATGAATTGCTACCTAATAAAAATCTGACTTTTTAAATTTTGCTTTAGGGCCACCTGGGTGGCTCAATGGTTAAGCCTCTACCTTCGGCTCAGGTCATTATCCCAGGGTCCTGGGATCTAGCCCTGCTCTCTGTTCAGCAGGGAGCCTGCTTCCCCACTTCTCTCAGCCTACCTCTCTGCCTGCTTGTGATCTCTCTCTCTGTGAAATAAATAAACAAAATCTTAAAAAAAATTTTTTTGCTTTAAAGAGAAATTAACAGTTCACTCTCCAGTCTCCCTTTTGCCAGAGCTTAAAAACAGCTGGATCATTCCAGCTGTTTTGTTTTTTAGGAGATTACCATGGATCTTAGTTCCAGCTTTACCGTTATTAGCCATGTGATCTCAGATTAACTTTTTTCCATCTTAAATTCCCAGTCATTAAAATTGAGAATAATACCTACCTTGTTTTCCCCACAAAAATATTGTGAGCACCCAAAAAGATGTTGGAAACCATGTAAACAAAGTACCAAATAAGTTCTTATATTAATCCTGCTATATTGGAAGCAATGCAGTTTGGTTTTTTGGTGTTTTTTGTTTTTTTAAGTAAGACCAGAATGAATTCAAGTTTTATCCTCCAGAGTTCTGCAGATGTGCTTCCACTAAACATTTAGTTCGCTCAAAAGTTTTAACTGCTTTTTTGGCAAACAGAATGCGTGTAAAAGCTTTCTTTCTGTTCTCATTAATCTTTCATTGTGGTCCATATCCAGTGCCTCTGTTCTTTTTGCAAGGGAGTACTGATCTTATATTCCAAGCAACTTCAGCTAGTCTTTTCCAGAGTGGGATAAAAATATGCAAAAGTGAATTCCTTAAGGTTTTCTTTTTTTTCAAGTGGAAGAAAGATTATACCTGTATGTGGAGTAATAATATCCACTTGTTGAACTCTCATTGGTGTTTAGGCCCTGTACTTGGTAATTTTTTAAATCCTCTACAGACATGCTGGATATGTGATAGTACTTTTATTTTACAGATAGAACTGTTACTTCTGATTTACTTTCATATCTCTCTTCCTTTCTAGCTTTTTGAGATCTCTTCTGTGCTTAGTTAGAAATAGAAGTAAATTTGATGTGTGCTTTGAAATAAACCTTGATATAAAAGTTACCTAGGTTTAATAAATTAGATTGTATTAATCAGCCTCTATCACAAATATCTAATAGATATTTTCTGTTTTCCTCCTTTAGAATCCACATTTCAAAATACATCTGAACAGAATAAGTTAGAAAATTTAGGTGATTTCTTTATTATTTAATTCCTCAGGGAGAGAAAAAATATCTTCCTACTTCGGGGATTCTATACAGGTGTTCACGTGCATTTTAAAGCACAGTTAAGACTTCTCCTTAAAAACTAATGATATGCTTTCTTTTGCAGAAATAGATGTTCTGTACAACTACTTTTGAGATCGAGCTTGAAGGAGTAGTCATTTACATCAGTCAGTTTTTCTTAAATTTGCTTGCATTTTTAAAGTGAAAATATTTATAGTATGTGATTTCATTGTTTTCATTTTCCAAGTTTTTTTAGGTTTGCTTAAGACAGGGATTCTCAATTTGCAGTTTTGTTCTTTTTTTTTTTTTTAAAGATTTATTTATTTGACAGACAGAGATCACAAGTAGGCAGAGAAGCAGGCAGAGAGAGAGGAGGATGCAGGCTCCCTGCTGAGCAGAGAGCCAGACTCGGGGCTAGATCCCATGACCTGAGCCGAAGCCACCCAGGCGCCCCTACAGTTTTGTTCTAAAGACTTGATTTTCTTTCCATATGATATTTTCATTTGCAGTGTATGCTTTTTTCTTGCACTTTTAATTAATTGTTTTTTATTTCTTCTATCAGTGTTGGGATCAGCAGTTTCTGATACTTCAGATCAGTAGGTGCATTATTATTCCTCAAATGCCACTGTATGCTTGTAGTTATATATTTTTTTTTTTTATTTGTCAGAGAGAGAGCCGGAGTGAGCACAGGCAGACAAAGTGGCAGGCAGAGGCGGAGGGAGAAGCAGGCTCCCTGCCGAGCAAGGAGCCCGATGTGGGACTCGATCCCAGGACGCTGGGATCATGACCTGAGCCGAAAACAGCTGCTTAACCAACTGAGCCACCCAGGCGTCCCATATTTTTTATAACCATTTATGTATTTATTTTAGCAGGGAGGGACTGAGGGAGAGGGAATTCAAGCAGACTCCATGCTGAGTGCTGAGCCTGACATGGAGCTCCATCTCAGGATCCTGAGACCGTGACCTGAGATGAAGCCAAGAGTTGGACGCTTAACTGTGCCACCTAGGAGTCCCTGCAGTTATATTTTTTTAATCTACTACTTGAACCTTGTTAAAATTGGCCTAATGTGTGTGGTAGAGTAGCCTTTGGAGAAAATGTAGGTGCAGTTTCCCTCTAATCCATCTTTCAGGCTGCTTCCAGGCTAGTATTTTCAAAAACATGAGTTTTATTCAAATCATCGCTCAATTTTAGATATTAAAATCATACCACAGTTCTGCTGCATCAGTTATAATGTCTTTGGTCTCTATTTCAAGTATATAGTCCATTGATATCCTGTGACTATATTTATTCCCAACTTTGTAATAGAAAGAACATACGTTTTACATTAGGCAGGTAGAGGTTTATTTGTTGGCTTCCTCCCTTATTGGCTGTATATAAACATGAACATGTTACTTACCTCTATGGGCCTTAGTTTCTTCACTTTAAAGAGGGGTAATAGTAGGCTCTAGCCTTTTTTTTTTTTAAGGTTTTATTTATTTATTTGACAGAGACACAGTGAGAGAGGGAACCCAGCAGAAGGAGTGGGAAAGGGAAAAGCAGGCTCCCCGCTCAGGGAGCCTGATGCGGGGCTCGATCCCAGGATCCTGGGATCATGACCTGAGCTAAAGGCAGACGCTTAACCACTGAGCCACCCAGGCGCTCCATAGGCTCTATCTTTCAGAATCGGCTGTTATAAGGATTAAAGGAGAGCCCATTTGACATGGCAAGTAAACTGTTGCCATAGAATACTTATATCTAGAACTTTGACATGTCTAAAGACTATCACCTAGATAACCTGTTGTTCTTTTCACCATTTATTCATCTATCATTTGTTAATTCTTGAAATGTCCTAGATACTATGAATGTCACAAAGATGAATACTGTACTCCCTTCCCTCTAGTAATTCACAAACTGGGATGAGAGGTAAAGACATATAAACAAATGCATATTTAAAAATAATTAAGGGTAAGTAAAATACCTCATCTCTTGCCTTTTTTTCACTTGTATGAATCCTTCTTGTCATTTAATACTGAACTGCCATGTTTCTGTAATACCCTCACTATCATGATTGTGTACATATCATACTATAGCATATATATTTCTTATCTGTCTCAGCTATTATATTATGAACTTCTTGAGTTGGAACAGTACTGCTGTCATTGGCATTTTTTTTTTTTATATAAAGGGGCAGGTGGTAAATATTTAAGGTGTTTGGCTGTATGGACTGTTACAACTACTTAACTGTGTTGTAGGAGCATTAAAACAGCCATAGATAAGTTATAAACTTTGGGTATGACTGTGTTCCAATAAAACTTTACAGAAACAGGGGACCAGATTTGGCTCACAGGCCTTAGTTTGGTGACCCCTGCCTGCCATGCTGCATACCCTATGCCTGGCAAATACAAGGCACTCAGTAAATAATAAATTAACATATATTAAATACTTTCTATGTTCTGACTGCTGTTCCATACAACTTTATGTATATCAGTTTACTTAATCCTTAAAACAACCCTCTGAGGTAGATAATACTGTCATCATTTTAAAAAAAATTTTTATGAGGAAACTGAAGTAGAAAGTAAAATAACATGACTAATATCACACAACTAGTTAGTGAAAGAGTAGGGGTTTGAACCCAGGCACCTGACTCCCGAGCCTTAGTTTTTAATCATACCAGTTCCAATGTATTAAATCCCAGGAGTATAATATTGATTCAATATTAGGAAACATATTGACATAATTCACTATATTCATAGATGAAAGAATAAGACTATATGATTGTCTCATTAGTGCTAAAACTATCATTTTCTAAAATCAGTTGTCCCTAATAACTGTTAATAAGAAATAACCTAGTAAAGGGTCTCTATCTAAAGCCTGTATTAAATGTCACAGTGAAATACTAGAAGGACTTCCATAAAAAGATAGGAACGTAACATTTGTCCTAAAGTCTCAGCCAGTTCATTAAGAAGCAAGAAAAATAATTAACCTCTAAATAAGGGGTGTTTGGGGATGAGGTGAGATATATCACTGTTAGTATTTGTGGTTGGTATGATTACCTACTAAGAAAATTGTATACAAGATAGTCAACAGAAAATGATTTGAGTCACAAAGCGATTTCAGTAAACCAGCTGACTATAACTTAGATTATTCATTAACTTTCTTATACAACAGCAGTAGCCAACTATGAAAAACAAAAAAGTAGAAGCTAAAATTATAAAATACTTAAGAACCTTCTAAAATATGCAACAGCTACATAAAGAAAACTATAGGAAGATCTGAGTGGATGGAGAACATATTATATTCCTGAATGTGACAACTTAATACCATAAAAATGGCAGTTCTCACCAAATGAGAAAATAGTCATTATAATCCTAATTAGATTATGGTAGGATTTTAGAATGGAATTTGACAAACTGATGTTTCAAGTTTTGAGAAGGTGAAATGCATAAGAATGGCCAAATAAATTTCAAAAACAAACATAACAACAGTGAACATACATGTCAAAAGTCAAAATATACTATAAAATTACAGTTTTTTAAAAAGTAAAAATTTGGAGGAGGAATGAGCATGTTGATCATAGGAACAGAATATAGAATTCAGGAGGAAATCCATGGATACAGGAGAATGTCTTGTGTGATAAACTAGTAATGGAAGAGCTAGTCTATAAATGGTGTGGGACAATTGACTATCCAGTTGAGGTAAAGATAATTAGGTACCCTCTTTGTAGTACTATCAAAACTAAAATCCATCTAGATGGGCTAAATATAAGTAAATAAAATAGCAAAGTTTTAGAAGTGAATTTTTAAAAACATTTTGGAGTAGAGAAGGCCTTTCAAGTGAGATATCAAACTTAGGTACCATTAAAAAAGGCAAGCAACTGAATTGCCAAGTAACAGATTTGACATGTAATAGACAAAGCTAATATTCAGAGTATACAAGGTATGCTCTCAAATCAGTATAAAAGAAAATAAACTGGTAGAAAATAGAGAATGTAAGTAGGAAATTCATAGAAGTAGAAATAGAGATAGCCTATAAAAGTTTTGAAGAGTTATTCAACCATGCCAGTATTCTGAGAAATTCAAATGAAAACATCAGTGAGATAGGATTTTTTAAAAACCTTTGTAACAAAATTAACAAAAACTGGACAACCTTAATATTACTAAGTAAAATTGGAAAACAAAGTGTAAATAGTCTCATCTTTTTGAGGAGAAAATTTCAACAGTACCTATGAGCTTTACAAGTGCTTTACTTCTGAACAGATTCTTTTTTTCTGTATAGAGATACTGTCAGGTTCATATAGAATATTAATGATTATTTCTTACATAGGGGGAAGTTATGGAGAAAAATGGAAGCAGTTTCATTGTTAACAACGTTATAATAGTTATGATATTCCCTTAAACAGTAGAATATTAGGCAGCCTGGAAAAGAATGAAATAGATAACAATGTACTTCTTTAAGAAAATATTACAATATTTCACATGAAAAAGAAAGACACTGACCAATAATGTCATTTGATTTATACAACAACCAAAAAAAATCTAGAAAACCTTATAAATACATAGGTAAGTGCAGAGAACAAGTCTGAAAGGTATCTTCCACAATGGGTAGCTGTAGAAATGGAAGTTGAAATTAAGGACAGGAGGAAGAATTTTTTTTTTTTAAGATTTTATTTATTTATTTGTCAGAGAGAGAGAGAGAGAGTGAACGAGCACAGGCAGACAGAGAGGCAGGCAGAGGGAGAAGCAGACTCCCTGCCGAGCAAGGAGCCTGATGTGGGACTCGATCCCAGGACGCTGGGATCATGACCTGAGCCGAAGGCAGCTGCTTAACCAACTGAGCCACCCAGGCGTCCCAGGAGGAAGAATTTAAAATGATGACTATACATAGGTTCTTAAATATAAAATGTACAACTTTTGTGAGGTAGCAAAAATAATAAAACATTAGAAAGTTTGGATTTGGCAGTTATGATTAGTCCTTGTTAGAGCCACACCTTCTTGTTGGACAGCCTTGATTTATGTCTCTTTTTTCTGTGTAATTTTTTTTTAAAGATTTTATTTATTTGACAGAGAGAGATCACAAGTAGGCAGAGAGGCAAGCAGAGAGAGAGGAAGGGAAGCAGGCTCCCTGCTGAGCAGAGAGCCTGATGCGGGGCTCTATCCCAGGACCCTGGGATCATGACCCAAGCCTAAGGCAGAGGCCTTAACCCACTGAGCCACCCAGGTGCCCCTTCTGTGTAATTTTTAATAACACCTCCCTTCACTCACAAGCTTCCCATTTGGTGTCTAAAATCACTGGTGCATTTAAAACTAGCACTTTCAGTATAGCACTGGGTCAGAAACTGTTACCATAGGTTAAAGAAGCAAGAATTATAGATAAGTGATTCTCAACCTTTATAACCTTACCTGCAAAACAAGACAATTTTAGTGTACTTTATTTTCTGAATATCTATTATAAAAGCAATTTTTTCAAATGTAAAATTACAATATTGAGTATAGTTTTCAAGTCTCATTTGTCTAGATTTTATTCCTCATCCCCTTTCAGTATTAGAACCTAATATTTTAAGAAAGTTGGTGGTAAATTCTAAGATTGATATCATCAGCTTGAGCCAAAGGTAGACTAAAAAGAAGAAAAAAAAAAAAAAGATAATTTCCCCCCCTTTACTTCCCCCCACCTTTACTTTTCCCTTTGAGCCTGGTGGTTGGTTTAAGGAAGGCACGTATTGCATGAAGCACTGGGTGTTACAGGTAAACAATGAATCATGGAACACTGCATCAAAAACTAATGATGTATTGTATGGTGACTAACATAACACAATAAAAACTTTTAAAATAAAAAAATTTTAAAAAGATGAGGGAAGATGAGCATGTTTAGAGACAATAATATTTAACTCAGGCATAATAATAGATTTATAAACAAAGAATCTGTTACCTCAGAAAGGGCAATGTTAAAACACTGGGTTCTACAGACAAATCTTTCTTACAAGAAATACAGAAATGTTTCTTGATTTTCTCATGATATCTTATAAAACGTTAAATACAGTAAAATTGTGGTGAAGCTACTTCGGTAGCTTTTTTTTTTTTTTAAAGATTTTATTTACTTATTTGACAGATAGATCACAAGTAGGCAGAGAGGTAGGCAGAGAGAGAGAAGGGGGAAGCAGGCTCCCCACCGAGCAGAGAGCCCGATGCAGGACTCGATCCCAAGACCCTGAGATCATGACCTGAGCCGAAGGCAGCGGCTTAACCCACTGAGCCACCCAGGTGCCCCTACTTCAGTAGCTTTTACAGGGCAATACAAACCCTTCTGTTGTGAACCTAGATGCCAAGGTGTTAATTCTGGTCAGAAAATATTCAGAAATGAGGTTTTAGTCTTTAATTCAAAGTCATTCTGGTACCTGTAAGCAAGAATTTGAAATTCTAAAAAAGCAAAGTGAATATAATATATAAGCCAGCACATTTTAAAAGGGCAATAAAGTATTTGTAGATGAAAATAGAATTGCCCCAGATATACTTACCTTGGGTTCTAATGGTTACCCAAGTGCTCTGAAAACATCTGCTAGAACTGTAAAATGGGATTTAAGACAAGGGCACTTAGAAAAAAAAATTGTTGGTCTTAATTATGTGTATACTCTCTGTCCTTCAACAGATTGGGTTTGATTTCTTAGAAGCAACTCCTGCTCTCAGTTCCCATGGCTTCCTTTTTTATGTCTTTTTCATCAGAAGTGCCTTTTAAGTCTTTTTTAACCAGATTTTCATGTTAGTATTAAGGTGTTACTTCCTAGTGGGGGGATGGGAGCTATATCTCCTGACTGCCTAATTAAGTTATATTTAATGTATCTGGCATTGGAGAATAATGGTAGTGGCCATCAACTTCCTCTTTTTTTAAACCTCTGTTCATTTATGTGGGATAAAAGCCTGAGACCTACCCATCCTACACATTTTACTTCTTCCACCTTTCTAGTGGACAAGTAATTAGAAAATAAGTTATAGTAAATTTGTTGCTAATGATCTGTATAAATTACCACCTACCTTATAAGGAAATGTATTTTATATATAAGATATGTATTTGCTTTTATTAGGTCAAACCATGTGAAATCATGTTGTTTTAATATTTTTTACCTTAGAAATAACAGTTTCATATGGTTCAATATATTACAGAAAAATGCCTTATAAACACTGCCCTATGTATAAAAATAGGTTATTGCACTTGCATGAAAAATATGTTGTAAGTTACTTAAATAACATAAATTTATAAATAGCAGATCACTAAACCATATATGCCAAATTGGAAGGTTTATAAATACACCTACTTAAACAACAAGGTTAAGTTATAGGCCAAAAATATCACTAATGTATATATGCATCATTGTACACTATTGCGTTAATCCACCTTCTCCAAGAACTAAATTGAATGGGAATAATAAAGTTAACCATATATTAATTTATAAATAAAAGCTCCTGGACTTGAGAACCATGACTGACTGAAGGCACTGCAAAACCCAGGGCAATCGAAGAGGGCACTGATGATAGATAAACAGATATTGAAGTATCGTTCTGCAAATTGTGGGAATCCTAACTGTATTGCATGGCAGCTGAATGTCTTAGCAGTGAATTAGAGGCCCAAGTAATCTTTTGAAATGTATTAATTTTACTTTATATATTCTGTTAACAAATTTTATTAATAAGAGCTTGTTCTGCAAGTTGCTAGTAAGTAACACTTAGTCTTACACAGAAATAAAGTCTAAAAAAATTGTGTGTCATTTGTCCAAAGCATCTGTAAAAGGAACATTGATTTTTCTTTTAGTTCAGGACATATCAAGAGCCCACTGCCATTGGTGAACCCTGGACCATACTTTTAACAAACCATGCTTTTAAAGCATGGTCATTTGGTTTCTATTTATAATAAATTCACTCACCTTTCTAATGTCTGCTGGGTACATTAAAAATTGGGAGTAGTGTGGGGCACCTGGGTGGCTCAGTCACTTAAGCGTCCAACTCTTGATTTCGGCTCAGGTCATGATCTCAGGGTTTAGAGATGGAGCCCCACATCAGGCTCTGACCTGGGCATAGAGCCTGCTTGGAATCTTTGGGATTTTCTCTTTTCCTCTCCCTTTTCCTCTCTCCCTCCCTCAAGTGTGTGTGCTAACTCTCTCAAAATAAAAAAGGAAAAATAAGAGTAGTGAATTAGTAATGATATGTAATAATATGATAATATGTTGGCTAATTAGTGCCTGGGTGGCTCATTGAGTTAAAGCCTCTGCCTTCTGCTCAGGTCGTGATCCCAGGGTCCTGGGATCGAGCCCCACATGGGGCTCTCTGCTTGGCGGGGAGCCTGCTTCCCTTCCCCTCTCTCTGGCTGCCTCTCTGCCTACTTGTGATCTCTGTCTGTCAAATAAATAAATAAAATATTAAAAAAAAAAAAAGAGTAGTGAATTTGATTCCCTGTCAAAAGTGAAAGGGACTGAATTTACTCTTCTGCCTGAAACAACTTAAAAAACTAGAAAAAAATGAACGAGTGGCACTCAGGATGTTAGAAATCAGGCAGTGTAAGGGGGTAAAGAAGGCAAGCCCTATCTTTGGACCTGATTATTGCCAAGAGAAAGTTTCCAGGGATATGGCACAGGGGAATCCCAAGTGGATAACAGCTGATTCTCTGAGTTGATGGAGCTTGCAGTCCCAGGAGACTAGACTATGCAGAACAGAGTACCAGATAGCAGAAATCTACACAGAAAAAGGACCTCAAAGATCTGGAGAGGGTCCCCCTTGTTCATTTAGCAGAGTATTGGTAAATGCATACATGTAAGGAAACTACTCGGGATTAGAAAAAGAACCACCTAAAACGATTCTATAGAACAGTATCCAGGCTCACACAGGACCAGAAATAGTACTTCTTTCTACCAGCTAGAGTAGAATGCCTTATAGTTCACAGGGTATTTGGTAGAGTACTCTGAAGGATCTTGGCTCAGTAGTGGGAAAAAATTAACCCTAGACTAAACGCAGCTCTGTTCCTGTCTAGTATAAAAACACAGTTCTGTTGTTGCTTAAAGCAAACCCAAGTCACTTAACCACATCTCAGAACAAAACTCAAAAATACTTACAGGAATGCAAAAATATCCAGTACCCAACAAGGTAAAATTTATGCATTCAGTCAAAAATACTAAGCTTGTGAAGAAGCAGGTAATAACAGGAGAAAAACCATTGACTTAAAACTGACTCCAAAGTGATATTGATGGTGAATTAGTGACTAAGAACATTAAAACAGTTATGACTGTATTTGATATGTGAGAGAAGGTAGAGGTAAAATTGAGCATGTTACATGGAGGGATCTTCTAGACTAAAATTTCAGTGTCAGAGATAAGATACCTGGGATGAGATTAATGGCATGCTGTACATTGCCAAAGAAAAGATGAAGACATAGCTATAGAACTTATCCAAAATGAGGGGCGCCTGGGTGGCTCAGGTGGTTAAGTGTCTGACTTTTGGTCTCAGCTCATGTCTTTTTTTTTTTAAGATTTTATTTATTTATTAGTTAGAGAGAGAGAGAGAGCACAGGCAGACAGAGAGGCAGGCAGAGGCAGAGGGAGGAGCAGGCTCCCTGCTAAGCAAGGAGCCCGATGTGGGACTCGATCCCAGGACGCTGGGATCATGACCTGAGCCGAAGGCAGCCGCTTAACCAACTGAGCCACCCAGGCGTCCCGTCAGCTCATGTCTTAATCTCAGGGTTGTGAGTTCAAGCCCTTTTGGCTCCATGCTGGGTGTGGAGCCTCCATTTAAAAAAAAAAAAAGGAAGGAAGGAAGGATCCAAAATGAGATACACAGAAATAAGAATAGAAGGTGAACTGAAAAAAAAAAATAAGCACCAAAATTTTTCCAAATTTAATAAAATCTGTAAACCAAGAAACACCATGTAAGGACAATGAACAAAATGGCATCAAGGAACATAGTAATCAAATCAGTTAAAACAAGTGACAAGGAAAAAAGAAATCTTAAAAGCCACCAAAGAAAAACAGATCAAAGATAAGGGTAACAGCGGATTTCTCATCAGAAGCTATTTAAGGTAGAAGATAGTGGAGCAATATCTTTGAAACACTAAAAGAAAAAAAAAATCATCACCTAGAACTTTTTACCAAGCAAAAATATCTTCAAAAACAGGCAAAATAAAGACTTCTCAAACATAAAAAAGGTGAATGTTATTTTAAGTCCTGTACTAAAAGACATGTTAAATGGAGTCCTTTAATCAGAAGGAAAATTAAACCATAAAGATACCTGGACCTACAGAAAGGAATGAAGAGCACTGGAAATGGTAGCTATTGGGTAAATATATATGATGTGTTAAAAATATAAGTATCTTTAAAGGACAATTGTGTAATGTAAAAATAGTAATGATTGTAAGGTTTAAAACATGTAGAAGTGAAATATATGATAACAATAGCACAAAGCTCAGAAGGGGAGAAATTACAGGTATGTTGTTGCAAGTGTCTGATACTTATACCTGAATTAGTATGTTACTTGAAGTTAGTATATGATAAGTTAAAGATGCATATTATAATCCTTGAAGCAACCACTGAAGTGGCAAAGAATAATGGACTATAGGCCAACAAGGGAGATAAATGATGTGATAATAATTGAAATAAAGCAGATAAAGAAGAAAAAGGAAAAAACACAAGGAGCAAATAAAAAACAAGATAGTACATTTAAACCCAACCATATCAAGCCCAACCATATCAATACTTATATTACATATGAATGGCCTAAACACTGTAATTAAAAGGCAGAGATCAGTGGATTCGTTTTTTTTTTTTTTTTTTAATCAAGACCCAGGTATGTCATATCTATAGGAAATCTAGTTTAAATATAAAATACATATGTTAAAAGTAAAAGGATGCAAAAGATATGGCATGTTGAGCCTTTACAAAAGGAAGCTGGGGTTACTATATTAGATCAGAAGTTAGATTTCAAGGGTGCCTGGGTGGCTCAGTCATGATGTGGGGCTTGATCCCAGCTTCCTGGGATCATGACCTGAGCTGAAGGCAGATACTTGAGAGGGAAGCCTACTTCTCCCTTTCCCACTGCCCCTGCTTGTGTTCCCTCTCTTACTGTCTCTCTGTCAAAAAAAAAAAAAAAAAAAAAAAGTTAGATTTCAGAGCAAAGACTATTATTACCAGGGATAAAGAGGGTCATTTCATAATAATAAAGGGATTAAATCATCAGGAGGACATAATCCTAAATTTTTATGCATGTAACAAAAGAGCTTTAAATTATGATGGAACTGCAAAGAAAAATATACAAATGGAAATTTTAGTGGAGATTCCAGTACCCCTCGATATTGGATAGAACAAGCAGAATATAAAACTTAAAAATATAAAATTTCATGAAGAAAACATAGGAGAAAATCTTTGTAATCTTGAATTAGGCAAAGAACTCTGAGGTACAACACCAAAATCACCATCCATAAACCAAAACATTAAGTTGGACTTCAGAGTTGAAACTCATGTTCTTCAAAAGACATTGGTGAGATCTTTGCAGATGATGTGATACTTTATGTAGAAGACCCAAAAGGCTCCACTCCAAATCTGCTAGAACTTGTACAGGAATTTAGTAGAGTATCAGGATATAAAATCCATGCACAGAAATCAATTGCATTTCTATACACCAACAACAAGACAGAAGAAAGAGAAATGCAAGAGTCAGCCCCATTTACATTTGCACCCAAAACCATAAGATACTTAGGAATAAACCTAACCAAAGAGGCAAAGAATCTGTCCTCAGAAAACTATAAAGTACTCATGAAAGAAATTGAGGAAGACACAAAGAAATGGAAAAATGTTCCATGCTCATGGATTGGAAGAACAAATCTTGTGAAAATGTCTGTGCTACCTAAAGCAATCTACATGTTTAATGCAATCCCTATCAAAATACCATCCTTTTTTTTTTTTTCAAAGAAATGGAAC
>ML109660.1:0-18981 GCA_003697995.1 Taxidea taxus jeffersonii | reverse complement strand
GCAAAGAAATGGAAAAATGTTCCATGCTCATGGATTGGAAGAACAAATCTTGTGAAAATGTCTGTGCTACCTAAAGCAATCTACATGTTTAATGCAATCCCTATCAAAATACCATCCTTTTTTTTTTTTTCAAAGAAATGGAACAAATAATCCTAAAATTTATATGGAACCAGAAAAGACTTCAAATAGCCAGAGGAATGTTGAAAAAGAAAGCCAAAGTTGGTGGCATCACAATTCCAGACTTCAAGCTCTATTACAAAGCTGTCATGATCAAAACAGTATGGTACTGGCACAAAAAGACACATAGATCACTGGAACAGAATAGAGAGCCCAGAAATAGACCCTCAACTCTTTGGTCAGCTAATCTTTGACAAAGCAGGAATTAACGTCCAATGGAAACAAGACAGTCTCTTAAACAAGTGGTGTTGGGAAAATTGGACAGCCACATGCAGAAAAATGAAGCTGGACCATTTCCTTACACCACACACAAAAACACACTCCAAATGGTTGAAGGACCTCAGTGTGAGAAAGGAATCCATCAAAATCCTTGAGGAGAACACAGGCAGCAACCTTTTCGACCTCAGCTGCAGCAGCTTCTTCCTAGGAACAACGCCAAAGGCAAGGGAAGCAAGGGCAAAAATGAACTATTGGGACTTCATCAAGATCAAAAGCTTTTGCATAGCAAAGGAAATAGTCAACAAAACCAAAAGACAACTGACAGAATGGGAGAAGATATTTGCAAACAACATATCAGATAAAGGGCTAGTATCCAAAATCTATAAAGAACTTATAAAACTTGACACCCAAAGAACAAATAATCCAATCAAGAAATGGCAGAGGACATGAACAGACATTTCTGCAAAGAAGACATCCAGGTGGCCAACAGACACATGAAAAAGTGCTCCACATCACTTGGCATCAGGGAAATAGAAGTCAAAACCACAGTGAGATACCACCTCACACCAGTCAGAATGGCTAAAATGAACAAGTCAGGAAATGACAGATGCTGGCGAGGATGTGGAGAAAGGGGAAGCCTCCTACACTGTTGGTGGGAATGCAAGCTGGTGCAACCACTCTGGAAAACAGCATGGAGGTTCCTTTCAAAAAGTTGAAAATAGAGCTACCCTACGACCCAGCAGTCACATTACTGGGTACTTACCCTAAAGATACAAATGTAGTGATCCGAAGGGGCATGTGCACCCGAATGTTTATAGCAGCAGTGTCCACAATAGCCAAACCGTGGAAAGAACCTAGATGCCCATCAACAGATGAGTGGATAAAGAAGATGTGGTGTATATATACAATGGAATACTATACAGCCATCAAAAGAAATGAAATCTTGCCTTTTGCACTGATGTGGATGGAACTAGAGGGTATTATGCTGAGCAAAAAAGTCAATCAGAGAAAGACAATTATCATATTATCTCCCTGATATGAAGATTTTGAGAGGCAACGTGGGGGTTGAGGGGGTAGGGAAGGAAAAAGTGAAACAAGATGGGATCAGGAGGGAGACAAGCCATGAGAGACTCTTAATCTCATAAAACAGAGGGTTGCTGGGGTAGGGGCATAGGGAGAGGGTGGTTGGGTTATGTACATTGGGGAGGGTATGTGCTATGGTGAGTGCTGTGAAGTGTGTAAACCTGGTGCTTCACAGACTTGTACCCCTGGGGCTAATAAAAATACATTGTATGTTAATAAAAAATTAAAAATTAAAAAAATTTAAAGACATTGGTGAGAGAATGCAAAGACAAGCCACAGACTGGAAGAAAAATCTTCAAATCACTTGACAGAGGACTGATATCCAAAATATATAAGCATTATTAAAACAATAATAAACAAACTGAGTAACAAAATGGCCAAAAGTATTGAACACCTTCTTAACCAGAAAGCTATACAGATGGCAAATAAGCAGTTGTTGAACATCATTATTCACATGGAAATTCAGAGGCAGGATTACAAATAGGAAGCTTTGGAGGGTGATGGATAGGTTCATTATCTTGATGTAATAATGGTTTCATGGGTGTATTCATGTGTCAGTATTTATCAAATTGTGTACTTGTAAACATGCCATTTGATAAATGTCTATTATACCTTAAGTTATTTTAAAAATCTAGTTGGCACACTGTATGTGCTTGATGTATGTTTGTTTAGTACATTTGACCTTTACTCTCCCATTTCCCAAGAATATTTGAAAATTTCTTTTTTTGTTTAACCTATAGGAAATACCAGTTTCAATCTGAGAGGAAAACTGATTTGGCTCCTATATATTGATTTGGCTGGACTATCCAAAGGCAGTTTCAAACTTGTTACTTTACAAATATTTTCTTCTCCTCAAGGAAATTATTTTAATGCATTTCTAGTTTAAGAATATGAATGTATTCACAACTGGGATGGGGCCTTCAAAAATGAAGTAAACCTTAATGTGAACAGCTTGATATGTTCATTATCAGTTAATACTTATGTAAAAATTAGTTGGGCACCTGGCTGGCTCAGTCAGAGGAGCATGCCACTCTTAATCTTGGGGTCATTTGTTTGAGATTACTTAAATAAAAACAAAAAAAAAAACGTAAGAAAAAACTAGTCTTTGATCACTATGGTCTTGGAACTTGCAGCATTAGGTTAACCTGGGAACATACTAGAATGTGAATTTGGGGGTCTTACTCCATACCTGTTGAATCAGAAACTAGGTGTAAGGCGCAACAACCTGTTTAATAAGCCCTGCTGATGATTCTGATACATGCCAAAGTTTGAAAACCAGGGTCTTAGAGGAATGGGATTAGGAGTGGAATTTTAGATGCTTAGATACTAGTAGTGGTAGAATTTGTTTCAAGATGTCTCACACAATGGCATTCTTAAGATTTGTATATCATCATAGGCAAATTTAGCTTTCAAATAACTAAGTATCTTGAATAGTAGTTACTGAAACATGGCTGATGTGTTTGGTGGTGAATATAATAGTATCTACACTTTGAAATGCATTTTTTAGTAAAAGATGAATAGAGAAATGCATGCAGTAAAGAAAAATGTTCATCTTGGAACCTACATAGCAAGTACATACATCATCATGATTTAATTATTTCAGCTTTCCTATGGATTTAGAAATTTTCATAATAAAATATAAAATGCTCACATTACTCCTTTTAAAGTTTTTGTGCAAGAGAATGAAAGATGCCCACATATGCTCTTAGACAAAGTAATGGTGGGTGGTAATGAAATTTTAATATCTTAACAATAATTATAGGTAGATATAAAAGACATTTTTTCAGTATATTGTTGCTATATTTGTCTTAGAAATGGCCTTTTGAGATTTTTCTAGTCATCTTAAAATTGTGATCTCACTAATGTTCTCTAGATTACCTTCATTGATTGACCCTTTTTTTCCAAAATTTGAGGGGACACAAACATGCAATCCTGTTATGAGGCTGTTTGAGTTACTGTTACTGCATAACCAATTTGCTTCAAACTTGGTTGCTTAAAACAACCATGCTAATATATTCGTGGATTCTGTGGATCAGGAATACAGAAAGGCTGCAGTAAGGATAGCTTATTTATGTTTCATGATGCTTGGGGCCTCGAGATTGAACAGCTGCAGGTGACGTGGGACAGGGATCACATGAAAGCTTATTCACTCAAATGGCTAATCCCTGGAATAGAAGACTAGCATCGCCCAGTAGAGCACCTATGTGTGGTTGCTCCATATGGCTCTACTTTCTTGCAGTGTAGCTGTCTGAGAGTAGTTTGACTTCTAACATGGTGGCTCAGGGCTCCAAAAGTAAATGGTGGGTTTTAGCAAACAGGTGGTAGCTGAATCACACTTTTTGATTTAGCTTTGGAAGTCACATAGAGTTACTTCCACAGTATTCTGTTACTTATAAGCAAGTCACAAAACCACACAGATTCAAGGGAAAGGGAAATAGTTTGCCTCTCTTGATGAATAAGCAGCCAGATTCTAGAAGAGCATGTGGGATAGGAGATTTTACAGCCATCTTTGGAAAATACAGTCTGTCATAAAGGCTTTAGAGTCCTCTGAGTAAAAAGAGTTGAAGGATGGAACTGAGGTAATGATGCCAGAGACGGAGAGACATGCTTTGTAAGATATGCCATCTGTGTAATGGACACAACTGAATACATCTAAATTTTCCTTATTGAGGACACAGCTGTATAGTCAAAATGCTTACTCAGTAAAACTGTCTGTCTCAGTATTTTCATTTCTCTATTTAGCCAAGTGTTACAGTATTTTTTCACTCACTGTAACATTGTAGATTCTTCTAAAGAAAGAGAAGTTATCCCTTTACTAAAGATACAGAAACTATTAAGAGATATGGGGCTCAAATACCAGGGAAGAAAATGTTAACATACAGACTCCTTTTAAAAATGGAATGTATTTACAGCCTTTTAGAATGACATACAGTGATATGCCTCTTGAAATATCAGGATAAAAAGCTTTATCATTTATACCTATATAATCTAGTTGTTGTCACCTTTAAGGACAGATACCATTTACTGATTTTTAAAACATTGCATTATAGAAGTCATAATCAAATGGAAAGAATTTAGATTACAAGAGCCTGTAAAAAACCTGAAAACATAGGGTGCCTGGGTGGCTCAGTGGGTTAAAGCCTCTGCCTTTGGCTCAAGTCATGATCCCAGGGTCCTAGGATCTAGCCCTGCAAAGGGCATAGGGCTCTCTGCTCAGCAGGGAGCCTGCTTCTCCCCTCTCTCTCTGCCTGCCTCTCTGCCTGCTTGTGATCTCTGTCTGTCAAATAAGTAAATAAAAATTTTTTAAAAAGACATGAAAACAAGCCATTAGTAATATCTACATTTAATAGGATTCCTGCTTCGAATGAATTTCAAGCAAAATGAGTTGATTTGGAATTTGAACACTGTGTATTTAATTTAAGGAATTACTGATTTTTATGTAGGATAATAGTTTTGTAATTATGTTAAAAAACAGGGGGGAGTCCTTGTCTTTCAGAGATACATCCTGAAATATTTGCAGATGAAATTATATAATGTACTTCCAAATAATATAAGTCAGGGAGAAGTGGATGATGGTATAGATAAAACCAGGCTGGCCATGGGTTGAAGTGGTTGAAGCTAGGTGATGAGGATATGGGAGTTCATCATACTATTATGTTTGCTTTGGTGTATGTTTGAAATTTTCCACAAGCAAAAATATTTGTGAAAGATATATTTAGAGGTTAAACTGAACATTTGTAGCATGATCTTAGAATCTGACCACTACATATTACATGTTTCTATGGGAAAATACTTTCCCAAATATTTCTGACTTCCAAATGTAATGTTGGAAGGCAGCTTGTTTCTAAGTTGAGGACTATGTCTTTTTTTTTTTAACATAATACTCTTAGTTGCAGTCTTTTTTGTGTGTGTGTGCCATATATTACACCAGTGTTCCTTTCATACTTTTAATAACCAAAGAAATGAAAGAGTGAACAAGAAGCCTGAATTAATCGTAGCTCTTTTGAATAATCAGGAATTGTTTTTCCTATTTGATACAATCATTTAAAATCATTGGTAATTCTATCTTTCCTTAGTATTCTTTCTCCCTCTTACTTTCTGTATGAATGTACATTTCTTTTATAACTAAAAAAAAGAAATACACCTGTCCTTTATGTCTTAGTGAAAGTTCACATTAAGATGTAGAAATTCAGGTGAAACAAAGTTAAATTTAACTAATAACCTATTTTTAAGGGCCATTTTTCTGGAGTACAGTTAACATGGGTGTGATTGAAACAATTAGTCTTGGGAAAAATACAAAATAACATTCTCATTTTTAAATAAAATCTGTGAAATATTTGTTTTAAATTTCTCATAAGAAGTGATAGGATGCGGGGCTCAGTGGGTTAGGCCTCTGCCTTCAGCCTAGGTAACGATCTCAGGGTATTGGGATCAAGCCCCACCTCGGGCTCTCTGGCTCAGCAGGGAGCCTGCTTCCCTCTCTCACTCTCTCTCTCTGCCTGCCTCTCTGCCTACTTGTGATCTCTCTGTCAAATAAATAAATAACACTAAAAAAAAAAAAATGATAGGATGATTTCACAGAGTGATTCTCATGACTTTCAGGAAATTCCACTGCAGGTGACTTAAAGTGCTTTTTTTAAAATATAATCAAATTTAGAAAAATTTTTTAAAATCCAAAAATTTTTTTAAAATGAAATGAGGTCTAATTTGGAAAAATAACATGTTAGGATATCAGTTTGTAAGATGAATATTAATTTGGATAAAGTCCAAATTCAAGCAAAATTTATTGAAATTTCCTAAAACGTCATTTAGATGGTCAGTAAGCCAAATATGACTATAGTTGCCTAGGGCATTTCAAGCTGTTTTTAAATTGAAATTTTTTTTTAAGATTTTTTTTTTTAATTTATTTGTTAGAGAGAGCACAGGCAGACAGAGTGGCAGGCAGAGGCAGAGGGAGAAGCAGGCTCCCTGCCAAGCAAGGGGCCCGATGTGGGACTCCTTCCCAGGACGCTGGGATCATGACCTGAGCCGAAGGCAACTGCTTAACCAACTGAGCCACCCAGGCGTCCCTTTAAATTGAAATTTTGATGAAAGTGGTGTAACTACATCTACATTACAAGAATATTGGGGAAATAGAGGGAAAAAACCATAATTACATCATCTTAATACAGTTGCTACTAAAATATTTTTACTTAATGTTTTTTCATATGTATACTTTCAAGTACTCCTAAATTCTGGATCTTAAATATGATACTAGAACTCTTTGGAGTATATAGTAGATTTTAGATATGGTTTTAGAATCCTATAATTAAGTTTCATTGATTTAGACAAATCAAAAGACCAGAAAAAGACATTGGGCTTTTTAAAAATCTAAATGTACATATTTCTCCTGTGGATCCCTCACTTACACTATAGCTGTAATCCACGTATGATCCTGCTATGCATTTTCCCATACACGTTTTAAACAACTAGAGCTGAAGTTTTAAACCCTAGGTGTAACTCATTATTATGTCTAGGGTATTGTCCTAACAGCAACATCCTTAGAATAAAACAAATTTAAGTAGAATGGATGGATATGAATGAGGAGTTTGAGTAAGAAAACCTGGCAGAATATTTGAGTAAAGAAGCTAATATAGAATCAGAATTATGGTAGTGACTGACTAAGAAAGTACAGTACTGTATCTAAATCTAATAGTGTTACGAACAAAAGACTGAAACCCTAACCCCCAATGTGATCATGTTTGGAGGTGGACCTTTGGAAGTTGTTGAGGTTTATGAGGTCATGAGAGTGGAACCCCCATTATGGACTAGTGCACTCAAAAGAAGAAGAGACCAGAGCTTTCTCTCTCTTTGCCATGTGGGGATAAGCAAGAAGGTAGCCATCTGCTGGCCAGGAAGAGAGCCCTTATCAAGAACCTGGCCATGCTGGCACCCTGGTCTTGGATTTACCAGCCTCCAGAACTGAGAAATAAATGTATGTTGTTTGTTCTAGCAGTCCAAACTGACGGAGACCATATTAGTAAGTGAGGTACTTCTATATCTAAAAATGTGGAAGTAGCTTTGGAACTGGGTAATGGGTAGAGGCTGGAAAAGTTTTGAAGTACATGCTGGAAAAAGCCAAGATTACTTTTAAGGGATTACTAATGGCAACTGGTGAGAGCTCAGAAAGGAAAGAAGAGAACTGGAGATAAAACCTCCATCTTCTTAGACAATACATAAATAATCATAAACAGAATATTGGTTGAAATATGGATGATAAAGGCCGTTCTAATGAGGTCTCAGATGGGAATGAGGAACATTGTTTTTTGGTTTTTTTTTTTTAAGATTTTATTTATTTAGGGACGCCTGGGTGGTTCAGTTGGTTAAGCGGCTGCCTTTGGCTCAGGTCATGATCCCAGCGTCCTGGGATCGAGTCCCACATCGGGCTCCTTGCTCGGCAGGGAGCCTGCTTCTCCCTCTGCCTCTGCCTGCCTCTCTGTCTGCCTGTGCTCGCTCTCTCTCTCTCTCTAACTAATAAATAAATAAAATCTTAAAAAAAAGATTTTATTTATTTATTTGACAGATAGAGATCACAGGTAGGCAGAGAGGCAGGCAGAGAGAGAGAGGAGGAAGCAGGCTCCCTGTGGAGCAGAGAGCCCAATGCGAGGCTTGATCCCAATGACCTGAGCCGAAGGCAGAGGCTTTAACCCGCTGAGCCACCCAGGTGCCCCGGGAATGAGGAACATTGTTATAAAAAGATGATCCTTTGTATAAAAGAGCAAAGTATTTGACTGAGTTGTGTTCACATTTTAATGTTTTATGGAAGGTAAAACTTGAAAGTGATAAAAGTGGATATTTAGCTGAGGATGTTTCTAAAGCAAAGTGTTGAAGGAGTAGCTTGGTTCCTTCTCATAATAAATGTGAAAGGAGAGAAATGTGCTTATAATAAAATGTGAGAGGAGAGAAATGAAGAAGGATTTGTTAAGCAAAAAGGCACCAGAATTTAAAGATTTGGAAAATGTTAGTCTATCCAGACTGCAAAAAATGAGAAAGCATGGTCCGAAGAGAATACCAAGAGTATGTTTGACTAGCCACTTGATACGGGTTTTAGTGTGGGTGTGCACCATGTACTTAATCAGCATCTCAGCAGAAGCCAGGAAGTTAGTTGGAATTATACCCGGGAAACAATGCTGGCTGGGACTAAAGGAAACGGAAAATGGAAGGGAATGAAGGCAGGATGTGAACATGTGTTGTCCTTCAAGAAAAGGGAAGGAGGACCCCAAAGGCGACTCCTATCATGAGGGCTGCTACTCTCAACACAGGTCCAGAGTATAGAGGGCTGCTCCCCTCAGTTTCAAAGGATGGGACCTCTGTTCAGTAGAGCCGCATGGGCAGGGCTCCACCAAGCTGTATGAATGTTTGTGGGCGTGATGCCGCCACCAAGTTGGGTCTGGAGGACAGAGCATGAAACCAAAGAGATTGTTCTTGAGTCTTAAGAAATTTGCCTTGCTAGGTGTTGGACTTGCTTGGGCTATGTTACCCGTTTCATCCTTGTTTCTTCCTTTGGAATGGAATATATATCCTGTGCCTATCTCGCCATTGTATTTTGGAAACACATTGTATTTTGGAAGCATGCAACTTACTTGGTTCTACAGGTTACAGCTGTAAAGGAATTTGCTTCAGGATGAATTGTACTTTGAGTTTCAAACCTTATTTGGACGAGATTTTAAAGCTTATGTTGAAACGAGTTAAGACTTTTGTGACTTTTGGGTTGGAATGAATGTGTTTTGCATGCAAAAAAGGCAGGGATTTTGGTAGGCCAGAGGCAGAATGTATGGACTCAGTGTTTGTATCCTTCCAAAATTCATGAATAAGCCCTACCCCCCAAATGCGATAGCATTAAGAGGTGGGGCCTCTGGGGGGGGTATAATTAGGCTTAGTTGAGGTTAAGAGGGTAGAACCTACCCCATGATGGAATTAGTGCTCTTATAATAAAGAAGAGTAAGAGAGACCCAAACTCCTCCTCTTTTTGGCCTTGAAAAGAGATAAGGCAAAAAGGCAGCCCTTTGTTTCCAGATCTTGGGCTTCCCAGCCTAGAGAACTGTGAGAAATAAATGTCTGTTGGTTAAGGCACCCAATGTGTGGTATTTTGTAGCAGCCAGAGCTAAGTTTGCAAATGTTTTTTCCCATTCCGTAGGTTGCAGTTTCACTCCACTGAATGTGTACTCTGATGTATTGAAATTTTCAAGTTTGTTGTAGTCCCATGTCTATTTTTGCTTTTGTGGTCTTTGCTCTAGGTGTCATATTTAAGAAATCATTGCCCTGTCCAGTCTTTTCCCCTGTTTTCTTGGAGCTGTATAGTTTTAGATCTTATACTTAAGTGTTTAATCCATTTTGAGTTAATTTTTATATATTATAAAAGAATCTAAGTTCATTATTTTGTATGTGGATATGCAGTCGTCTATCACCATTTGTTAAACAGACTGTCCTTTCCTCATTAAATTGGTACCCTTGTTGAAGATCATTTGACTAGACATGTGAAAGTTTATTTCTGGGCTGTCCTTTTGCATTGGTGTATTTGTTGGTTGTTATGCCAGTACTACAGTTTTGATTACTTTTGGCTTTGTAATGTTTTTTAAAATCAGGAAGTTTGAGTCTTTTAACTTTGTTCTTTTTTTTTTAAATTGTTTTAGCTATTTGGAATCCCTTGAGATTCTGTAGGAAATTTAGAATGAATTTTTCTATTTTTTCAAATAAAAATGCCATTGAGATTTTGATAGGGATTGCATTAAACCTGTGGATTGTATTGGGAAGTCTTGACTTTTTTTTTTTTTTAAGATTTTATTTATTTATTTGACAAAAAGAGATCACAAGTAGGCAGAGAGGTAGGCACAGAGAGAAGGGGAAGCAGGCTCCCTGCTGAGCAGAAAGCCAGGATGCGGGGCTCAATCCCATGATCCCAAGATCATGACCTGAGCCGAAGGCAGCGGCTTAACCCACTGAGCCACCTAGGTGCCCCAAAGTCTTGACTTCTTAACTATATTAAATCTTCTAATCTGTGAATACAGTATCTTTCCATTTATTTGTGTCTTTTTAAATTTCTATTAGCAATATTTTATAGTTTTCAGTATACAAATCTTTTACTTTGGGGGTTAAATTTATTCCTTAGTATTTTATTCTTTTTGGTGCTACGTTAAGTGGAATTATTTTCTTAATTTCTTTTTTTAGATTGTTCATTGTTAATATATAGAAATGCAACTGATTTTTCTGTGTTTGTTTCCTGCCATGCACTTTTACTGAATTTACTAGTTCTAACAGCTTTTTAATGGATTCTTATTTTTTTACATACAAGATCATGGCATATGTGAGCAGAGATGATTTTACTTCTTCCTTTCTGATTTGGATGTCTTTTATTTGTTTTTCATGCCTAATGGCTCTGGCTAGGATTTTCAGTATTATGTCCAATACTGAGCGGATGCAGTTAGAGTCAGCATCCTTGTTTTGTTCCCAGTCTTAGAGGAAAAGTTGATAGTTTTTACCACTGAGCATGATATTAGCTGTGGGCTTTTCATCTATGGCCTTTATTATGTTGAAGTAGTTTCCTACTATTCCTAGTTTGTTGAGGGTTTTTTTAATCATCAAAGGATGGTGGATCTTGTAAAATGCTTTTTTCTGCATCAGCTGAGGTGACCATGTGGTCATGTTAACTTCTAAAAATAATTTTCTTGAAGTAGACACAGAGAAGTATGTATGTATCAATATACAAATCAATTCATAATGGCATTTTCACATAATTATGTGGTAAGAGTGGTAATTGTCACATAACAGCCTCCCAAGTCAAGACATGGAACTGTACCAGCACACCAGAAACTGCCTTCATTCCCCTCCAAGTTCCCATCCTTCTTCAAAGACAGTCACCTATCCTGACTTTAAACATCATAGATTGGTTTTTATTCTATTTTGAACTTTCTAAAAATAAAGTTGTGCTGTATGTATTTTGTCTGTTTTTCACTTAAACTGTATTTTTGAAATTTATCTGTGTTGTTTCCTGTTCACTAGTTCATTAATATTTATTGCTGTATAATAGCCCATTGGAGGAATTAGATAAAATTTGCCATTTACTATCCGGGGACATTTAAGTTGTTTACAGTTTAGGACAAGTAAAGAGTAGTGCTGCTTTATATACCTTCATGTACTTTTTTTGGTGCATGTGTGCTTGTATTTCTTTTTGGTAGACTAGGAGGCTAATAACTGGATCATAACTGGGTCATAGAATATTTATATGTTCAACTTTGGTAAAGAATATCAGGGACGCCTGGGTGGCTCAGTGGTTTGAGCTTCTGCCTTTGGCTTGGATTGTGATCTCAGGGTCCTGGGATCGAGCCCCGCGTCCGGCTCTCTGCTTGGTGGGGATCCTGCTTACCCCTGTCTGCCTGTCTCTCTGCCTACTTATGATCCATGTCTGTCAAAGAAATAAATAAAAATTCTTTAAAAAAAAAAAAAGAATATCAAAGTAGTTTCCAAAGTGATTTTATGAATTTCCACTCTCATTCCATTTGAATGTGCCAGTTGCCCATAGCCTCCTTGATGCTTGATACTGTCAGTCTTTTTCATTTTTATGGTCCTAGGGAGTGTACGAAGACATTTCATTATGATTGTTAATTGACTTTCTCCTAGTAGTTAATGAATTTGAGAATCTCTTTATATGTTTATTGGTCTCTTGAATTTCCACTTTTGTGAAGAGCATTTTCAAGTCTTTTGGCATTTTTCAATTTTTTTTAAAGTCAATTTGTAGGATGCCTGTATAAATGTGGAATATGTGCTGTTTTTTCAGTTATATATGTTGAAAATAGCTTCTTTCATTGTGTGGCATGCCTTTTCATTTTCTTAAAGATGTTTCTAAATGAATAGTAGTTCTTGATTTTAATGAAGTTCAGTATTCATTTTTCTTTATGATTTAAGAAAGATAATTTGTATCCTGTCTAAAAACACTTTTTCTGTCTTGTGGTTGTGAAGATATTTTTGTGTATTATCTTTTAGAAACTTTTTTGTTTTACACTTTTACATTCAGATCTGCATTCTACCTGGTGTTAGTTTTTTTTTAATATTGTCTAATTTGACACTAATTAAAATTTCAGACTTAAAAGTTGTGAGAGTAATATAGAGATATTTAGCTTTTCTTCACCCAGATTTCCCAAATGTTAATATGTTGTTATATTATTGCTCTACAGATACTAAATATTGATACATAGATTTTAGATAAAAATAGTGATGTGGTGGAACCATCTTGTATTCAAAAGTTGATTAAAGATTAAAAAAAGATTAAAAGTTGATTAAAAATTAGGAATTTTCAGGACAGTTTTTAAACCACAGTAGCTTTAAATGAGCCATAGGGGGGTATTATTCCATGAAAATTTACAGATGCATCAAGTGGGTCCTCCCCTTTTTTGCATATATATCAAATATTACATTATTAGAAACAAAATAGATACATAACTTAAAACAAGTGGTTGTAGTCACAAGATGAGAATTGTAGAAATTAGAAATAACAGAATTAGAAGAAATTGATTTGAAGGAAAAGCTGACAGTGTTCTCTACATAGGACTAAAGGAATTTTTAGGTTTCTAAATGCATCATTTCAGTAGCATGACTGTAGTTTCTAATTTGCAGGCTTAAATAAAACCTTTGCACATAGTGTGGTGGATATATTGATGCAAGGAAGCAGTTCATAAATGAAACTGATGTGTTAGAGCTTTGAAAAGAATAAAATTAGACATAATGCCTTAAGTGGAATGATAATGTTAAAACATAGCATGTGGCTTCAGATCCAGTCTATAATAATACTGTTCTTGGAATTAACTAGAGGTTCAGAAGAAATTTGTGTATTTGTAAGCTTTCAGTTCACCTTTTGAAACCAAACTATGATTGTATCTTCAGCATTACTCTCTAAAATTCAAGGAATAATGGTGGTTTGCAGTTTCAGCTAAAGAATTACATAAAATATTACAAATAATATAATGACAAAATAAAAAGCACTCAGTGGTTGTTATTTTTTTAATTTACTAATTTTACAAAGTGAATTTTCTGTAAACTTTCTCTGGTTACTCCTGTTAGCTTCCCTAAATGTTTGTTTGACAAGCAAGAGAGAAAATTATGACTGACTCCTGCCTGTCTTACAACTTTTACATATTCAGAGTGAAATTATTTGACATGATTTACTCACTGATTTTTTTTACTTTTTTTTTCTCACTGATTTTATCAGACTTTAAGAAATACAGCAATACAGATTAAGCCAGAAGTTAGATTTTGCCCCTTTACATGTGTATGTATATATCATGTGTTTATATGTGTAATATATGTATGCTAAAAACCAGTATAAATATATGTATATTCTATGTACATATAATATGTAATATGTTTAATGACATGCATTGTTATGAGGTAATATAAAATATTACATTCTATGGTCTTCAGTATAAAATCTTGAGGTAGATAACTATCGAATATATTTTTAAAAATCGTATAACATTTTTTATATATATCTAAATAGAAATTTGTTTTTAGGTTAAATCAACCTATATGAGAGTTTCTGCAAAGATTCAAGACTTTAAAATAAATAACATGAATTTAATATCTTACAAAAGTTAAACATCTTGACACTGCTGAATTTCAGACTCCTAAAAGCATCAAAAATGTTTTTAATTTTGCTCTTTTGAATGAATTTGGTAAAATTTATGATTGAGTTCAGTTATGTTCAGCTTTTCTTGTAATTAGGTAACATTTTATTGGTTGATATTGTATATGGTAGCTATACCATAATTTGCTTACCTCAAGTCTTTTACTTTTTTTTTTTTAAGATTTTATTTATTTACTTAACAGAGAGATCACAAGTAGGCAGATAGCCAGGCAGAGAGGGAGGGGGAAGCATGCCCCCCTCTGAGCAGAGAGCCTGATGTGGGGCTTGATCCCAGGACCCTGGGACCATAACCTGAGCTGAAGGCAGAGGTCTAACTCACTGAGCCACCCAGGTGCCCCAAGTCTTTTACTTTTTATATAAGTGGCCCTGTGTCTACAGTTAAAAATTTCTAAATGTATGTGTTTTTAATCACTGTAATGATTTGGTTTATTTTAAAATAGTTGTCACTTAGAAAAGAATAGTAAAACCAGAACTGCAGAAGACCAGAATCAGAGCTTAAAACTTAAAACTTGAAGGATTTATTCTAGCCCTGAGCAAATTTTTCTACCATACTGCTCTGTCTGAGAAATCAGTGACAAATCATAATTCTTGTGTAGTTTCTACAGACTGATAAAGGTAATGAAGGAGGAAATTAGGTCTTCATAATCATTTTCTCTGCTCATAGAAAAAAATTATTGGTAGAATTACTCACATAGTCGCTGCATTTTACTGCCTGTCCCATACTAAGAATTATCTAGTATTTAGCAAGATAGTGGTGGTTAAATAAATATTGCATAGAGATGGAAGAGATAAAGAGACAGACATGGAATTTAAATGGAAGATGCTCATATATTGTTGTGGGTTTTTTTTGAAGATTTTATTTATTTACTTTAGAGGGAGCATGAGCAGGAAAGGGAGCAATTGGGGAGAAGCAGAGAGGGAAGGAGAAGGGGGGGAAAGAATCTCAAGCGGACTCCTTGCTGAGCGCAGAGCCCAACACTTAGGGCACCACCTGAGCTGAAACCAAGTCAGAAACTTAACCCACTGAGCCACCCAGGCTCCCCATACTGGCTTTAATATTTCCTGTGTACATTGACATACAGTTGGCTAAGTTGTAAGAAATGTATTTTTCGTAAACATTCTTTTGACAGACAAAACGTAGTCAACGGAGTATTGTAAAATTTCCTTTCACAAGAATGTCATTTTAGGTTAAAGAAGGAGACAAATCTTGAATGTACTATACTTTAATATATTTTTAAGGATGTACACACAGATGGGTATATATTTTTGTTTTTCAGAATTGGAAGATTATCCGGTATATTAATGTCTTATTGATAATGGCAGAACATCCACCACTACTGGATACAGCTCAGATTTTAAGTAGTGATATTTCTCTTCTGTCTGCCCCTATTGTAAGTGCAGATGGAACACAACAGGTAAGGAAACTTATGTCTCATACACATGTATTTCTTTCAGAAGAATGCAGATTTTTTAAAAAAAGAATTAAACTTCACAATAGTGGGCTCCTGTTAATTCATCTTTTAAACTCCAGTTCAAAATATTGTTTTGGTTTCATAAAACAATGAAATAATGAGACTGTTTTTGAAGTTGCTTCTAAAATGTCTTGCTAATTAATGCTTACATTTCTTGTGTGTATCTTTAGTTGCCTCTAAAGTTGTTTTTGTTTTACTTCAGACAATGTATTAGTTCCTGATTGGTTTTTAAGTTTAACTCTGCACTTTAATGATTATTATAAATCACTACTACAAATCATTATAAAATTATGACTAAATTATGTCATTAAATGACTGTCTACATTATAGAGTAATAAAACTATGTCTTCTTTTTCTTCCTACTTTTCTCTTCTCACCAGACTCCCCCTCCCAAAAGCAAATGTGTAATTCCTGAGAGCTGGTACATTTTTTTCCAACCCAGGGCTTTATAAAAGTAGTTTTATAGTTTTTTGACTCCTCATTCCCCCAGTAATGCTACAGGATGGGAATGATGGGCTTTCATAAATATCTGTGAGGCACCAAGCAGTGTGTTTAATTCTCACAACTGCCCTATAGAGATTTTTGCCCTATAGAGATTTAGAGATTTTATATCCTATAGAGATATAGATTTTGCCCTATAGAGATATAGAGATTTTAATATTACAGGTGAGGAAACAAAGACTAAGGACACAATAAATAATAATGAGAAGAAGGAACATTTTGAGTACTCAGTGTGTAAAAAACATTGTACTAGGAACTTCATGATCTTATTCTTTCAATAATCCTGTGAGGCAGATATACCTGTCCCTATTTTGCAGATGAAACAAAATGAGTTTTAGACAGTCTCAAGATCACAATCAAAGGTTTTGATCCTAAACATTATTCCCACCTCCTTGGGAAATTAAGAAAAATATATCTTGATAATTTACAAACTTAGTATCTATAGTGGACAATTATGGTTTGCCTATAAGATTAAAGGCTACTTTGTTAATTTTGCTATTGAAAAATCAAGAGCAGTTGGCTTGGGTTGTGAATTTTGCTGGTTTGTATAAGCATGGCATGAAAAGTATATCTTGGTTTTAATTTTCACATATGCTGAAATAGCTTTTAGCAGCAAGCTTATTTCAATAAACTTGGTTTTTGTAGTCCAAGCTAAGTTTGTTAAGATATTTTTTTTCCCTGCAAAAATAATGGATGTGGCAGATATCTATTTACTCTGAAGCTCTGAGAGTGTCTTCAGTTATCAGTATTTCCTCAGGGCAGTCACTGGTTTCAAGTTTTTCATAACCTAATACATAAAAGAATCTATTAAGCAATTAATTACAGTTCATTCACATAGTTACTATAGTTGATAGTCTATAAAGAGGAAAACAACAGGCTGAAACAAGACCATGGTGCTCCTGAATTATTTCTCTCCTTTCCCCCAACAGAAGATTCTGTTGGTAGAATTTTTCTTGAAATATTGAGGGCACCAGAGCTAGCATGTTATGGTGTAGTGGTGTAGATGGATATAGAGAAAAGAGCTGGGAATAGGAGAATCCACTAGAATAGGATTTTGAAGATGAGGGGATGGGGGTAGGGAGGGGGTGTCAGTGGATCTAGGGGATATGTTTTTAGGTAGGATTTGAAAAACAGGTTGGGAGGTGGAGTGAAGCCTTAGATTCTAACCACCGGAGTGTGTTGTAATTTGATAGAGAAAGAGAGATGAGTAAAAGGAGCACTGGACTTTACTGATAGATTTAGATTTGATTTGGGTGACTTAACTTGTCTGAATATGTTTGCTTCTCTATAAAACAGAGGTAATAATAGCTTCTTAGAGTGGCTCCGGCTGTAAGGGTGAAATGAACCTGAAGGAACTCAGTAAATGCTTGTTGAATCTGAATTGAAGCACTCAATAAATGTTTAAAAAACTGAGGAAACTCTATAGATATGTCCGTCAGGAGTCAGGTCTTAAATCAACAGTTACAGTGGATACATCCTAAGAGATAGTTATGAAGGATACATACTAAAGAGTGGACTGACAGCTCTGGTTGAATATAAGAAACCAAACAAAAGTAGGTAATGGAGGTGGGAGGTTAATAAACTTGACAACAGGCAGTTCTTTGTCTTAACTTAGGAACTTACTGGTGTGCCAAGCATGGCCAAGTTAGAGCTTGCCTGTGGATATGTGATACCATCTGTTTGGTGCCTGTAGTAGAGAAACAAACTAAAAGAAAGATCTTGCCGGAGGAAGTGTCATGTACATGCATGATGTTAAAAATTCAGGATAACAGGGGCGCCTGCGTGGCTGAGTGGGTTAAAGTCTCTGCCTTCGGCTCAGGTCATGATCCCAGGGTCCTGGGATCAAGCCCCGCATCGGGCTCTTTGCTCTGCATGGGGCCTACTTCCTCCTCTTTCTCTGCCTGCCTCTCTGCCTGCCTCTCTGACTACTTGTGATCTCTGTCAAATAAATAAATAAATAAACAATCTTTTAAAAAAAAATTCAGGATAACAGAATGTCCCATGTCTTGACTTTTTTGGGGGGAATATTACACTGTTTCTTGGGAATATATCATGGGATGATTTTTGTTCCACCTCTTGATCAGATTATCACTTCATCAATATTTTCTGATTCTATATTTGGTCATATGTCATATTATATACATGGGTCTTTTGGCTAATGAATCATTCAAGAAGAATCCCATCTGACATCATTGCTACTCATACTGCCTTTAGGGAAGTTGTAATAGACATTTATCATTCATTCTGAATGGCAACATCCAAACTGTTTTTTTGTGTTTGTAGAGTTGTCATTCCTTCCCCCTTTTAATTAATAGAATTTATTTTTATAGCAGTTTTAGGTTTATAGAAAAATTGAACAAAGAATTTCTTTCATACCACATCTTCCACACAGTTTTCTCTATTAACATTTTATATTGGTGTGGCATATTTGTTACAGTTAATGAGCCAACATTTATAAAGGTTCCACCGTTTATATTAAGGTTCATTCGTGGTATTTTATAGTTCTGTGAGTTTTGACAAATGTATAATGTCTTTTATCACCAGTACATTATTTTAGTGAATAGCTTCACTACTCTAAAAATTCCCCTGTACTCTACCCATTCCTTTCTCCATCCCCCTATCCCCAACTGTGCCCCCCGCCTTGGCAACCACCAATACTTTTACTGTTCCTGTACATTTCTCTTTTCCAGAATGTCATTTAGTTGGATTCATACAGTATGTAGCCTTTTCAGACCAACTTCTTTTCACTTAGCAATATGGTCTAGACAATTTATTTTTGTGGCTTAATATCTCCTTTTTATTATTGGATAATACTTCATTGATAAATATACCAGTTTGTTGATCCCTTCACCT
>ML109659.1:0-15810 GCA_003697995.1 Taxidea taxus jeffersonii | reverse complement strand
TTTTTTTTTAATCCTAGAACATCAGGCCTGGGTAATAACTTGGAGACCAACCCTTCAAACCCCTAAACCTATCAGTTGGGGAGCGGGTTTTCTCAAGAAGGGGAGACACTCCAAGTCCCAAAGCTAGTAAATATTGATTGCAGAGTCCAGATGGTCTACATCTTATGGAAATGTCTTTTAAATGTGCCATGTGGCTTCTCAGATGGCCCCATTGATTTGTTTCCGTGTTTGTGTGTGAGAGCGTGTTTTGCACACTGCAAGTGTAAACCCGTCGCACGGCTCCACCTGCCTCCCCCTTCCTGGTGGATAAGGGCTTCCTTGGGAGACTGGTATTTGCCGTGCAGGGTATCCCCCCCAGTCACAGGCAATCTCTTGTGATAAAATGTGCTCTATAGCCAGAGTCGGTACAGCCGTTTTGACGTCCAGGCTCACTCAAAAAGGTGCAGCAAGAATTTCCTGCGGGATCCTGCCGCGTTGGACGGGAGGAGCTTATCCAAGGCAGATGCCCCGAAGCCTAGATGCTGCTCCTCGGGGTAGCTGGAGAGTTTATTGGTGAAATGAGAACTTGAGTCCAATCCTGTTAAGCAAACAGCGGCAACATCAGCCCATCCACAGAAGTCATCAGGCTCGCGAGACATGAAATATTGTCCAGCTCACCAACCTAAATAACCATGGCCATGGCTGGGCAGATTGTGCAAACAACTACTAAAACCTCTCTCCTCCATGAAATATAGTCACCTGTTGTCTGCTGCCAAAACCAATAACCCAGCTCCTTGGCTGAGTCATCTAAACATTTCCTTGGACAGCGGCAGTTTTCAACTCGAACTGCAAAGCCAAGCTGCGTGACAAATATACCATCGGTCCTATCTTTGGATATGAGTGGTGTTTTCCAGCAGCCCACTAAAAACATACCCTGCTGTTATGGATGGAGTGCCAATCGTTTTGGAAAACACAGTGAAAAGAACAATGCATCATTTTTCCATGGCTCTGAGACCTGTGGATGGATTTTGTTAAAAAGACTTAAATGGTGTTCGAAAGCCATGAAACACACCATTCTTTCCCCGCACACACAGTGCACGCCATGTCTTTCGCAAGCTGTGTGCTGGGGGTGGGCTTCAGCCCCACAGGACCTGTCCCACGGAGGACTTTGAGGCCTGCCTGATGCCCCCTTTCCTCCGGGAGCCCCTACACTACCCTATATGGTCTGTAATTTATAGACTGCAGGTTACCTGGAGTTCGTATGACATTTTCCAGATTCTATCAGCAACAGTTCTATACAAGTTGGACCGATTTTGAAATCGACCCTCTGTGGGTGTGGCACAGCCCCCTTTCAGCACAGTTACACTTCCTGTGTATCGGGATCGTGTGGCGTATCAAGGACAAACCCTCATAGCGTGTCTAGGGCTGGTTAATGGGGACACACTGGTAAAGCAGGAATTACAGACTTTCCAGACATTAGTTGTAACTATATGATTTCAATTTCAAAAATGTGAGTGGGGCCAAGTTGCATCTTACTGCCTTTCTTACGGAAGGCATAGCTGTAGTTCCTTTGCAGTTATTTAAAGTAGAACTTTTGCAAAGCAACGTGAGCGCAGCATTTTGCCAGACTTTTTCTAAAATGAAAAAATGCCAATAATTTACAATCGTTTCTTCCATTCCTAATTTGAGAGCAGTATTTTAATGTTTTATGGGGGTCTTCCAAAACACCCAGCTTAATTTTTTTATACTCAGCAGCTGTCTTTTCATACTGACACATGAATTTCGCAATACTTGATTATAGTGTAATAGATATAAATGATATAAACTGTTTTAGAAAGTGTAAAATTTGTGTTTAGGCTTAAGAATAGTTTGCTAGTCCCAAGCTTTCTGCACTGCCACGTGTATCTGTCAATGTGCTTAATTGGTTAATTCAGCAAGTTAAGGAGGAATAAGGTAGCCCATGTTGTGATATTTCTCATTAAAAAAATGATGAATGGGCTGGTCTTTCCTCTATCTGCTTAAAAAAATAATAGACTGTACTTTAGAGCAGTTTTAGGCTCACAGCAAAATCGAGCAGGAAGTGCAGAGAATTCTTCCACAGATCCCCCTCCCCCCTCAACACACACAGAAGAGCCTCCCTGTCTGTCAGCGTCCCAGCACCACTGGGTGATAGATGTATTTATTATAATCAATGAACCAGTATTGAGGCATCATTGTCAACCGAAGTCCGTAGTTTAAATTGGGGCTTACTCTTGGTGTTATATATTCCATGTGATGTTTTCTATCAACCCATTAAAAACACACCCTGTTGTTGTGGGGCTTTTGACAAATGTATAAAGACAAGTCTCCACCCTTCCAACACCATACAGAAGAGTCATACTACCCTAAAAATCCTCTGTGCCTTGCATGTTCATCTCTGTCTCCCCACCAAGCCCAGGACAACCACTCATCTTTTCACTAACTCCGTGGTTTTAGCTTTTCCAGATGTTGTATAGTTGGGATCAGACACTATGTAGCTTTTTGGACAGATTGGCTTCTTTCACTTAGGAACATGCCTTTAAGTTTCCTCTATCTCTTTTTGCGGCTTCAGAGCTCCATTCTTTTTAGTGTCGAGTAATATTCCGTATTCTGGATGTACTGCAGGTTATTTGTCTAGTCATCTAGAAGGATATCTTGGTTGCTTTACACCTTTTTTTTTTGAGACAGAGAGAATGAGTGGGTGCATGGTGGGGGGGCGGTGCAGAAGGAGATGGAGAGAGATGGAGCTTGATCTCACGAACCTGAGATTATGACCTGAGCCAAATCAAGAGCCCGCCCCTTAAACAACTGAGGCGCCCCACTTTGTACCTTTTCTTATTTAAGATTTTATTTTGAGATAGTGGTAGATTCCTGTGCAGTCGTTAGAAATAATACAGGGAGATCCCATGTACCTTTTAAGGAATTTTCCCTAATGTCAACCATTTGCAAAATTATAGTACAATGTAACAACCAGGTTATAGATGTTGATACAATACACTGACCTTATTCAATTTTCTTTAGCTTTCCTTGCACTCATTTGTGCATGTGTTTCAAAGTCCCTTCTTTGACCTTTATATCCACCCCCACCTGACTCCCCTTCTCTCTATCCTCATCCACAGGACCTTGCAACCACTAATTTATTCTTCATTTCAGAATATTACATAAATGGAATCATATAGTATGTTAGATATTTAACAACAGCTTAACTTAAATATAATTTACAAATCCAAAATTTAACTTTCTAGAATGTACAGTTCAGTGGTTTTTAGTATATTTACCAGGTTGTGCAAACATCACCACTAATTATAAATATTTAAATACCCCATATCCATTAGCAGTCATGTGTCACTCCCACTTTCCCTAGCCCTAATGAATGACTAATATATGGTAACAATGTCATAAGTAGGAGAGAGAAATTTGTAATGTTCTAAGTTAACTGCACTACACATTAGGCAGCATTGTGTGATTTAAAGGTAAACTTCAATTAGTTGAAACAATCTTAGAAACTCTATTACAATTACAATTATGAAAGTAAAGAATAGATGTATAATTTATATATCAAGAGCAAAGATAAAATGGAATCTTAAAATGCTCAGTTAAAAACCAGAGAAGGTAGGACAAATGGGGAGAACCAAAAACAAATACAATCAGTAGAAAACAATTATGCAATTTGTTGCTGTTAGTCCAGATATTTTAATAGTACGTTAAATATTAAAAAACAAAATTCAGCCGATTAAATTTCAAGATGTAACTGACTTTATTAAATGATTTATGAGTATAGCAAAATCCTTTCTAGCATACTTGAAGCTCTAGGGGAGCTCTGAGGACTTGTACAAAATGGAAGGATTTTATAGAAGGGAGGGGGATAAGAAAGTTATTAACAAAAGAAAAAGATTGTTCCAGGCAAAATGTTTCCCTTAAGGGGAAGAGCAGGGATCTTATCATGCAGATTACCTCATCTTGCTTTGGGGGATGGGGAAGGCCTTGGTAGCAGATTACTTCATTAAGGTCAGAGAATTCGGGTCCTACTGGTTAAGACGACATTTCTAGGGAAGGTTGAAACTACAGTTAGATTCAGTATTAAGCCCTAGTTTGGGACCTCAGCTCAAGCAAGACCATTTTGGGCCAGTGGTTTTCTTTTTAACAACAAAAGAGTCCAAATGCACAACTTTAAAAACAAAAACAAAAACAAAACAGAGATTGTCAAAATAGATGAAAAAGAAGACCCAGATATATATTGTCTACAAGAAACCCGCTTTAAGTATGAAAAGACAGGTTAAGAACAAAGGGATAGAGAAAATTATACCATGGTAACACTAAGCCAAGGGAATATGGAATGTCTATATTAATTTCCGATAAAGCAGGCTTCAGAACAAGGCAAATGATAAAAAATAAAGTGAGTCATTATATAATAACAGAGGGGCCGATTCTCTAGGGAGACCTAACAATCTTTACTGTGTATGCCTCTATCAACACAATGTCAAAATATATGAGGCAAAACCCTATAGAATTGGAAAGAGAAAACAAACAAAAACAAAGATCCATTTCTCTGTCTTCTTACAATGCTTGGCCCAGATTTATTCATGCCTTTTTCTGCAGCTCTCATCATCATGCCATATAGACAATAGAGGCAGAGAAACCCTTGCTGCTACCCAAGCGCTCCAGCTCTCCCACTGTTTTCTTTGTCTAATGCAGCCTGGATTTGCAGTATACAGATTACAGACCTCAGCCTCCAGAAAGGATTCCTGGGGTTCAAAGCTTCATCTTCCCATGGTTCATTGTATATTTTAGGGCCAGTTACTTAATCCCTTGCAGCATCAATATCCTCATATTTAAAATATGATTCTTAAAACTAACCTGCTTCAGCTTTTTGTGGATTAAATGAGATGATTTACACAATCTTTCTGACATAGAAAAGGGCTGAACGGATGGTTCTGGTCTTTACTCTTTTCATCAACCCAATGTACTTACCTCTAAATTAGGGAGAGTAATAGGACCTATGTCATACCACTGTGAGATCATTTATTTAGATCATCTACTGCTGTGTAACAAACATGCTCTAAACTTAGTAGCATAACATGAATACTACTTACTATACTGTCAGGACATGTAGGTCTGGAATTCAGATAAAACACAGGAGGCAAGGTCTCAGTTAGGAACTGAGAAAAGTCAGAAGGTGTCTCTGCTCATGGGACTGGCACCCACACTTGGATCACTAAAGGGTGGGCTCGGCCACACCTGCCTATTGAAGTGCTGGTTGTGGCCTCTCTATGTAGCTCAGGCTTCCCACTGAATGGGAGCTGGTTTCAAGAGGGGATGATCCTAGGGAGTACTCAAAGAGAGCAAGACAGAAATTTTAAGTCTTCAGAGCCAGCCTCAGAAGACATATACTCTGCCGTAGTCGGTCAGTTACAATTAAGTTGCTAAGACCAGTTCATAGTGAAGACAGAGGTTAATTAGATCCCACTTCTTAATGGGATAGGGAAATAACACATGGCAAAAGTGCATGTAGGGTGGGTGACAATTTTGTGTCTGTGTTTGGAAAGAACAATATGCCATAGAAAATGCATATAATTCTGCAGGTACATAGTAGGAACTCAATAAAAGTAAGTTTTTATTATTGTTTTTATTATTATGCTGATCTTTATAAAACATACATTCCTACTCCTGAGGAGCTTATAATTTAGCGGACACAAATTACATAAAGCAACGCATGCAATAGAGTGTTATGAGAGAATCCCATCATGCTTGCAAAGGAGTCTCAGAGGAAGTGATTGTTAATTCTCTTTCTGAGTGTAAGGAGAGCCTCTGGAGTAGATGGACCTTGAGTTGATTTTATCCGAAGTAGACAGAGGAAACTTCTTATGCAGTCTTGGGGGGCCAGAAATAAACTCAGAGCAATTCTTGTCCTTGTTGTTGAACCCCAACAGCTCTTTCTCGCTGTTTTAGAATTGCCAAGGTGGGTCTTACTGTCTTGATCAAGGCTCACTAAATTGACTGATCCTCGTGCAATCAGATTTATAAATAGAAAATTCTTGCTACCCTGGCCCAAAACCCAGAAATGAAGCAAAGGGATGAGAAGGCTCACTCTACCGGTAGAGCCACACTTGGGAAGGAGTAGAGTCTGCTCTGTGGTCAGGGACGGTGGTCAGCCTGAGGCTGCTAGATGCCAGGCTCAACATGGATCATGGCAAGAGGAAGAACAAAGAATGAAACAAACCTCTTGATGTTATATTTCATATACTTTTCTTATGGCCCTGAGATTGTTGGCCTTGGTGTTATAGTTAATTGGGTGTTTAACAGAACCACTTTCCTTCCATATCCTTCTATCCCCACCAAAATAACAAGCTCCTGAGAGGGCTGGCATGCACCTTTGTAATTCCAGTTTACCAGAAACATGGTAGAGCCTCAATACATGTTTAACAAATAAAGAAGGATCCTTTATTTTCTTGTCCAAGGACATGTCACAACTTCTTTCTTATGCTTTAATATTTAATAAGAACTACTCACCCCAATTTCCCAGTCCCCACCTCACATCACAGTTTTGGGAAAAACTAACCACTCTGCTTGTCATGTTTCATCTGTGTGTGAGCCTGCGTGTGCACGTGGGTACGCGTGTGTGGAGGTGTGGATTAAGTAAGAAGGTTGGTGGGTGATTACTAGCCATACAGCCTCATCTAGATTTTCTTAATGAAATAGATGTCTGGCAGCAAATTTCATAAAGTTAATCTTTTTAGGAGTGAATTAGAGAGAAGGTATCTTTGTAGACGTGATCCTTTTCTCCTTGGAGAGAATAATTGTTCCCTTTCTCCACACAAGCAGCCTCAGTGGGAATCTTGGATGACTTGGGTGATGGAAAAATATTTGCAAATGCTTTCCTTTTGCCCCGGAGGAGATCATCTGGGCTACTTCCATATTTCTTCAAGTGACTTTGGCTGGAGGAGGAGAGAGAAGGTTTTTCAGGCATAGAATTAGGAGTTGTATGTCAAACAGCCTGCAGTAAGTTGGAAAGGGGATACCTAATGTCATTCAAAGCAGTCCTCAAGAGCTCTAAGGCATCTGCCACTAGTTTTGATGTCCCTGAATATCCACTTTCCAAAACCCTTGTACTAAATTTGCCAATGCACAGAACATTCTGGAGTTCACTAAAGTTATAAATTGCTTTCTAGATCATTTCATTTTCATACTACCTACGGGCACCAATGCCTAATTTGAAGTCAATTTGTCTTGAAAAATACCATTTGCACTTTACATTTTCCTTGCTGTTGGTTGTCTCTGATGGATTTAGGAAGGGCAAATGGCTTGTGATGCCAGGCAGATGTGTCCCTGAAACGTGAACCATTGTTGGAGTCAAGGCAGAGATGCAAAGTGCAGTTTAACTGTATCCCATTTTCTACTGAATCACCACATCATGGTTGGGAATATTTATGTTTTACGCCCACATTTTATGAGGCACTGGTAGAATAAGAGGTGGCCAGGAGAAAGAACAAATTTCACTTTCAGAGACTGCTATAAAGAAGTCATGGACAGCTATCACCTGATGTACATAACTTTTTAGACTGTTCCTGTTAAAGAAAAAATTATTCATGACATTTGTTAAAGATGGCAAGGAAGACTTTACCTAAGTCTACAAGGGGGTTTTGTAGTAGGGGAAGGAGATTCGACTTAATTCCGAAAACAATATGGAAAAGTGGGAATTTATAGCCAAGAAGCAGGGTGGGAGGTCAGTGAATGGAAATTACTAAGAGGTAGTGTAATTCTTATTAAACTGTCCTACTGGGATTTTAGGCACGCTAGTGTGATAGGATATCAAGGGTAGGGAATTTTTGCTAAACTGATTCAGCAGGATTCTTGCTAAAACTGGAATAAGCAGGCCAAGGACAGAACACTTGAGGCCCAAGGTCAAGGCCTTCTGAGAAGGAGAACTCATAAGAACTTCACTCAAGTTTAGGGGAAGAGAGTCTTTGTCATCCCCCAAATCTGTTCTCCAAAATATTTCACTATACCAAATTAAGTATCCTTTCAAATATTGATGACATTTAGTGACTAATCAAAAGACAAATTATCCTGAAGTTGAAAATGTTATTTTGGTAAAATTTCTGTCCTTTCTTTAATATAAGTTTGTTGATAGGATATTTTCCTCACCTTTGTGATGGCATGAATTTTACTTTCTAAAGTTTTTATTTAAACAATCAAAAATTTTTATTATAGATGTTAAGAATAAATTAATTTTAAAAATGAATCCTATTATGGGCAAAGTGTCTCTCTTTTAAAGAATACACCTGGGAGGGACGCCTGGGTGGCTCAGTTGGTTAAGCGGCTGCCTTCGGCTCAGGTCATGATCCCAGCGTCCTGGGATCGAGTCCCACATCGGGCTCCTTGCTCGGCGGGGAGCCTGCTTCTCCCTCTGCCTCTGCCTGCCACTCTGTCTGCCTGTGCTCGCTCCTGCTCTCTCTCTGACAAATAAATAAATAAAATTAAAAAAAAAAAAAAAGAATACACCTGGGGCACCTCGATGGCTTAATTGCTTAAGTGTCTGCCTTCAGCTCAGGTCATGATCCCAGGTTTCTGGGATCCAGCACTGCATCAGGCTTCCTGCTCAGCAGGGAGTCTTCTTCTCCCTCACCTTCTGTCCCTCCCCTTGCTCCTACTCTCTCTCTCTCTCAAATAAATAAATAAAATCTTAAACAGAAAGTGCACTCAAATTAACTCAATGTGGATCATAGAACTACATGTAAGAACTAAAACTATAAAAATCCTGGGAGAAAACGTAGGAGTACATCTTTGTGACCTTGGATTAGATAATAGCTTCTCATATCAAAAGTTCATGAGACAAAAAAAACAAACAGATAAATCAGACTTCATCAAAACTAAAGACTTCTGTTCATTAACATGAAACATTCTGTTCATGTCTTTTAATGATCATGTGAAAGGATAAGCTACTTCAAACTTATAGGCATAAAGAGTGATTAACTAATTAGGCTCACAGCTTCTGTGAATAAGAAATGAAGGCAGGTCATAGTGGGAATGGCTTGTGTCTCTGCACCACAATGCCTAGGGCTTCAAATGGAATGCATTCACATGCATTCACAAAGTTAGAAGTGATTTTAGGGGCACCTGGGTAGCTCCAGTCCATTAAGTGATTGACTTGGCTTCAGCTCAGGTCATGATCTCAGGGTCATGAGATTGAGGACCAAGTTAACTCTGCACTCTGTGCAGAATCTTCTTGTCCCTCCCCTTTCCCTTTCCCCCTCCCTCCACTTCTCTCTCTCTCAAATAAATTAAAAAAAAAAAAATTAAAATATTAAAAAAAAAAAAAAGAGGAGACTTGAATAGTTGAAACCTGTAATCATCTAGAAGCTTCTTCACTGACAAGTCTGTTTCCTGGGCCGGGATAAGCTGAAAGCTGGACTATGCTGGGATTATTAATCAGAGTGCCTCAGGTGGCCTCTTCATGAGATGGGGTTCCCTCCCATTGTAAGATTTAAGGGTAGTCACACTCCTTACAGGTCTGTTTAGGGCTATGAAGACCAAGTGTTCCACTAATGCCCTAGCTGCAAAAGGTACTCAGTGTGGTGCTTCCAATTTCTGTTCCCTGAAGCAGTCACAAGTTCAAACAAATTAAAGGATACAGGACAAAGGTCATAACCTCTTGACGGCGGCCATTTTAAAATAATTTGTAGCCATGTCTTAAAATGTCTGCAGTTGTCAAGGGAAACAGCCACTCACTAAAAGGATTCATTCACTAGGCATATACCTGCTTATTTGATATGGAAATGATTGGGCCTCGCCAAGACTACGGTGGAATATTCCTCAAAAGTCTTTCACATTTACGTTTGCATTTTAGGTCTTCTATTAACAAATATTCACCTCCACAAATTAGGAAACTGTTTTCTTGAGAAGTCAGTCTCATCTGAGCTTGGCTACAGTGAATTTGTTTCCTGAATCGGAAGCCTGAGTGCACTGGCGAACTCGTTCTAATTTACCAAATCATTCTCAGGACTTGACTGGAGAGTTCCCACACATCTGGTGGCATAGCATCTGTAGAATGGAAGAGTGACCACATTTAGAGTCAGACAGACCAGGTTTCTAGATCCAACCTCACCTTTTTATGGCCCATGGTAATTCTTAATTCCAGCTACTAGCTCTTCATTTGTAAAATAGAGGTAATAAAGCATGCGTTGCTGAATCATTGGGAAGTTTGGAGATATATGTATAAATTTATAGCACATCTTACATTTTTACTAAATGGTAGTTATTATTTATATGCCAATGAAACCTTAGAAGGCAAGTTGTTTTTAATAATAGAAAATTTTAGATAGCACCATCAATTCCTAGTTGTCTTCCTAACTCTATAAAACAATGATATTCACATAAAACCTTCAAATTTTCTCATAAATATTTACTAAGCACCCACATGTGCCAGGCCCAGCCCAAGTTGGAAACACATCAGCAAATGAAATCAGCCAGGTTCCAACTAATGGTGGGAAAACAGTTCCCAGAGAATCAATGAGGTCCCAGGGGTGGCCATAGTGGAAGAAAACAGAGACATACAGGGTTGATACTCACTCTGCATCCTTTTAACGTCTCCTCATTTGATTGTCCATATTAAAATCAGGAATAGATTTTTATATTTGACTGTTAGGAGAAAAAGTCCACGAGATCTGGGCAGATAAATTCAAAAGCAAACTGGTCACCATAGCCTGGGGTGAGCCAGAGAATATTCCTAACCAGGAGGAGATGCTGGCTTTCATTGGCTTGGTGCTTCAGGACTCCCTGTTCTTTCCCAGGCTTTCCACCAGGCAGTGGTTAAGTGTGACTGTGACATCCTTGGACCCAGACTGTTCCAATGATCAGCAGACTTCTCTGCCCTGGATGGGTTGGCCAACAGAATCTCATCCGCTCTGGTTCTGTATATCCTTCCCCCAACACTAGTGGACTTCCTGTGAGTTGTGTCCTGGGACAGATCTCTTTTCTTCTTGAAGGAGGTGACTTCAGTTCCTCACTTGCTCTGTTGAAAAACTTAGCCTTTATATGAAAAGTAGCTAATCTTCCATCTTGCTCCTAACACAGCATCTCTCCTCGGACCCTGAACATTATCATTGTCCCCAAATTACCACAGTTGAAGCCATCTATAGGTGTGACAAAAAAAATAATTAAATGAAAATTATTCTGCCCAATGCAATGTGGGGGTTCTCAGATGTCCAGAATGAGAGGTCAGACCCACATACACAGTAATTAAGTGACCTCCAAGTCTGGGGGTCAGTGTGGCCATACACAGGATGGCTTAAACCAAACCAAATGAAACAAGATGGGATCGGGAGGGAGACAAACCAAAAGAGACTCTTAATGTCATAAAACAAACTGAGGAGGGTGGGGGGGAGAGGGGTTGGGAGAGGGTGGTGGGGTTACATTATATGTTTAAATAAAGCTTAATAAAAAAAGAAAAAAAAAGTGTTATTATGATAGTTAAAGCTGAACTCTTCTTCAACATCTGTAGTATCTTAGGCACCACACAAATAGCTCAGAAAAGTCTCATGAAACCGCTTGCATGTCCTTTCCTCATCCCATCTGCCACCCAAGGCTTTCACATGAGAACACTTCCAGCCCAAGAACTGAGTCTGGCAGCTATTGACTCAGCCCTTTGTTAAAGAGGACATGCGACTGTGATTTCTGGCCTGAGGAGTTGAGTCTGTAATAGATGAGGTGTCTGGGGAAAGCCTCAGGGAAAAGAGAAATGAGTAAACAGGCTCTGGACTTCACCTCCAGACACCCTTCACTTGACCTCCTGGGCTTGTGGAAGACGTGGAGGTTTTTGCTCCAATGGCTTCAGCATTTTCCGATTGCCCTTGGATTTGGAACACTTTTTGATATATGTCAGCTACTTTCATATTGCAAGACCCAAATTCATTTCTCCAGCACATCTCTCCTTTGAATTATGCTGTCCCAAGTGGTAGAAAACATTATTTAAATTGAGTGAAAAAAAAAAAAAAGTCCAGTACTTGAGCTATAAGCCAAGGTCTTCACAAGCCAAAAAAAGCTCTCACTAAGATGTAAAATGAAATGGCAGGCAGACCTGGGATGTGTTATTGTATGATGTTTGAAGGAAAGACCAACATCATTTAAGCAGAGGGTTCAAATGATTTTCAAACACAAGCGAATGATTATTACCTGTTATAGGAGAAGAGAGACCAGTGTAATGCTGGAGTCAAGAGCATGTGCCCTGGTGACTGCAGCAAGAGGCAGCCCAGAGAAGAAGCCAAAATAGGAGATCTCAAGATGAGGGGGAGGCCCAAGAAGGGAATCAGGAAGAATGAGTTGGAACCTTGACCAAGAAAGAGACTAATATCTTAGACATTTATCAGATAGGAGTGCAGGCTGATACAACCTTGAGAAATTTACCTATTTATTAGAAGATTTGAAGACTTTATGTGAATATTATTGTTTTATACAGTGAAAAAGGCGGAACTGTGAATTGATAATGCTGTTTAGAGTTTACTATGATTAAAAATAACTTACACGCTAAGGCTTCATCTGATGTGTTAATAATAGCTACCATTTGGTAAATAAGATGTTCCCTTATCTGTTAAAGGACAGTTAGACCTTACCTCATGGGGATATCATGAGGATTGAATTAGATTATGTATATACATATAAACATACATGATACTGCCACCGTACTTGACACATGATAAGAATCACAATAAAGATCACAGTAAATAGTAGTGATCAGCACCAATACTACCATTACATAGCTCATTCTTGAAAATAAAATTTATTACTTTAAGAGGGACATTGGGGGTGCCTGGGTGGCTTAGTGGGTTAAAGCTTCTGCCTTCGGCTCAGGTCATGATCCCAGGGTCCTGGGACTGAGCCCTGCATCAGGCTCTCTGCTCAGCAGGGATCCTGTTTCCTCCTCTCTCTCTGCCTGCCTCTCCACCTACTTGTGATCTCTGTCTGTCAAATAAATAAATAAATAAAATATTTTTTAAAAAAGAGGGACATTGCAAATATAGGGAAGAATGAATAGGATGTAAAATAGGCTGTGTTGGACACACTCTTGCTTTTAGAACATCATCTGCATAATTTGGCTATTATTAATAATGCTGCTATAAACATTAGGGGCATATGTATCCCCTTTGAAATAGTATTTTTGCCTTATTGGGTATATACTTAATAATGCAGTTGCTGGATCATAGGGTAGTTCTATTTTTAACTTTTTGAAGAACCTCCACACTGTTTTCCAGAGTGGCCACAACAGCTTGCATTCCCACCAGTAGTGCAAGAGCATTCCCCTTTCTCCAAATCCTCGCCAACACTTGTTGTTTCCTGTGTTGTTGATTTTGGCGATTCTGACTGGTATGAGGCGGTATTTCTTTATAGTTTTGATTTGCATCTCCCTGATGGTGCGTGATGTTGAACATCTTTTCATGTGTCTGTTGGCCATCTGGATGTCTTCTTTGAAAAATGTCTATTTATGTCCTGTGCCCACTTTTTAATTAAATTATTCATTTTGGGGGTGTTGAGTTTAATATGTTCTTTATACATTTTGGATACTCCTTATCTGATATGTCACTTACAAATATCTTCTCCCATTCAGTAGATTATCTTTAGTTTTGTTGATTGTTTCCTTCGCTGTGCAGAAGCTTTTCATTTAGCCGAAGTGTCCCTAGACTAATGAATGGTTAGGGAAGATGTGGCATATATATCCAGTGGAATATTGCTTATCTATAAAAAATAATGAAATCTTCCCATTTGCAACGACTTGGATGGAGCTAGAGAGCATTATCCTAAGTGAAATAAGTCAGTCAGAGAAAGACAAACACCATATGATTTCATTCATATATGGAATTTAAGAAACAAAACAAATGAGCAAAGAGGAAAAAGAGAGAGGGGGCAAACAAAGAAACAGACTCTTTTTTTAAAAAAGGTTTTTATTTATTTATTTGACAGAGAGAGACACAACGAGAAAGGGAACACAAGCAGGGGGAGTTGCAGAGAGAGAGGGAGAAGCAGGCTTCCCACTCAGCAGGGAGCCCAATGCAGGGCTCCATCCCAGGACCCTGGGATCATGACCTGAGCTGAAGGCAGATGCTTAACAACTGAGCCACCCAGGCACCTTAAAGAAACAGACTCTTAAGTATAGAGAGCAAACTGATGGTTTCCAGAGCAGAAGTGGGCAGAGGGATGGGTGAAATAGGTGATGGGAATTAAGAATAGCACTTGTGATGAGCACCAGGTGTTGTACGAAGTGTTGAAACACTAAATTGTACACCCGAAACCAACATTACACTGTATGTTAACTAACTGGAATTTAAATAAAAACTTTAAAAAAAAGAAGTAAAACATTGCTTTGCAACAAAAGGAATGACAAGTAATATCAGTAGAAGAAACTCTTCAAGAGGTATCCGAGGGAAGCAGAATAGTGTCCCTCCGAAGGATGTCCACACCTAACCCCTGGAAACTGGAGATGTTACTTTGCAAGGCAAACATGAAGATGTGATTAAGATTATGGACCATGAGGTGGGGAGATAATTCTGCATTATCTGGTTGAACTCAATCTAATTAGATGAGTCCTTAAAAGTGGAAGAGAGAGGTAGAAGAGTGGATCAGAGAGATAGAACATCCACCAGCATTGTTGGCTTTGAAGATGGAGGAAAGGGGCTATAAACCAAGGATTCTAGTGACATCTAGAAGTTGGGGATGGCTCTTAGCTCATAGCTAGCAAGAAATAGGGACCTCAGTCCTGCAACTGTAAAGAACTGAACTGGTTCAATAATCTGAATAGCAGGAAAGGGATTCTCCTTCCAGAAAGAAACAGCCTGCCAATACCTTGATGGTAGTTTGGTGAGACTATATGGATTTCTGATTCACAGAACTGTAAGATAAATTTATACCAACTAAACCACTAAATTTATGGCAATTTGTTATAGCAGCAACAGGAGACTAATACCATATCCAGAAATAAAAGATGTTCTCTCAGAGGGCAGAGAGTTCTCTGTCACTGGACATTTTAGACATCTTTTATGATCCATACACTTTTTTTTTTAAATTTCAGAGAGAGACAGGGAGAGACAGATAGAGCATGTCTGGGAGGGGCAGAGGCAGAGGGAGAGGGAGAATCCCAAGCAGGTTCCCTGCTGAGCATGGAGCCTGAAGCAGGCTTGAACTCACCACCCTGAGATCATGACTTGAGCAGAGATCAAAAGTCAAGGTTTAACCATCTGTGCCACTCAGGGACCCCGATCCGTACACTATTATAGTTTCTCCTTTAAAGCTCAGAATGCCTCAGTGAACTATGCTCTGCTCACATTTTATGAGTGAATAAACAGGTTTAGAGAGGGAAATTAGTAAATTATACAATACTAGACTGGGGTCTTCCTGACTTCAAAATTCATGCTGTGATAGTTTATCACTCTCACTGCCCTATGCTTGACATATTTAGGAGGGATTTAGTTGTGAAGATTAAAATAATAAGTGAGGGGTTGAACTCACATATTTATTATAGCTCTGAGACCTTTAAAAATTAGGGTGATAGGGCCTTTTCCCCTTTGACTTTCCACTGAGAACTTGCCCTTATATAAATGAATATCTAAAGCATTACATTTCACCCCGATGCCCAAAGTTAACTTTCTCTCACCCCACACCCACATGCTGATACTGTCCTTTTAGCCTCATATCTGATTCTTCAAGATTCTCAAGTCACCTATAAGAACGCAAATGCACTGTCAACAACAGGAAAACTTTGCTTTTTAATTTAGCTCAGAACTTTGAGACTTGCTAGACAAGAAATATCTCCAGTGGGGAGGGACA
>ML109658.1:17128-69246 GCA_003697995.1 Taxidea taxus jeffersonii | reverse complement strand
GGGGGGCAGGGGGGTGTTGGTGGAGATTTTTAAACATAGGGTACAAACCAAGAGGCAAATAAAAGTTTTATGACGTAAAAGATAAGGATTCTTATTTAATGCTATGAAGGATATTGTGGACAAAATTAAGAGGAGTACATAATGGTAAAAATATTTCTAGTATTGGGGTGCCTGGGTGGCTCAGTTGGTTAAGCTACTGCCTTTGGCTCAGGTCATGATCCCGGAATCCCAGGATTGAGTCCCGCATCGGGCTCCCTGCTTGGTGGGGAGTCTGCTTCTCCCTCTGACTTCTCCCCTCTCATGCTTTCTCTCTCATTCTCTCTCAAATAAATAAATAAAATATTAAAAAATATTTCTAGTATTTATGGTCAACAGAAGATTCATTTCCAGAATGTACAAGGAAATCTTAGAAGCAGTAAGAAACAGTAATAGACAAAAGGGCCAAAAGATACAAAAACTGATAATTGATAGAAGAGGAAAAGCCAAAAGGGCTTGAGAATATATTCAAAATCATTAAGAATCAGGTAAAATGGGACCAAAAAAGGAAGACATTTCGCTTACACTTTTCAGTCTGGTCCAAAAGAAAAAAAATAACCAAACCAAAACCAGAAAAGAGCTGGATGATGCCAAGAAGACAGGGTGGGGAAATAAAGGAACCCATGTGACTGTCAAAGGAGTGTGATTGGTACAGCTGAACAGAAAGAATGAAAAGAAGTTGAATGATTATTCAACTCAACAAAGAAGAAACGGAAAGAGAAAATTTCAAAATAAAGCATCATAATTATAAAGAAATACAGAGATGAAAGTAGAACTTAAATAAACCCAGAAAAACGACGGATTTCTAAGTAAAATCGAGTGACTTGAGAAGGCAGCACACACACAAACACCATCCACTGCCGAGCTCCATGTGAGGAATGGGAAAGGCCAAAAACCTTAGAAAGAGAAGACTTCAAAAGGGTAACAACCTTCCAAATGCAAATGTGTTTTATGAATTAAAAATCTGTGTGGGAGGGGCGCCTGGGTGGCTCAGTGGGTTAAAGCCTCTGCCTTTGGCTCAGGTCATGATCTCAGGGTTCTGGGATCGAGCCCCACATCAGCTCTCTGCTCAGCAGGGAGCCTACTACCCCTTCTCTCTCTGCCTACTTGTGATCTCTCTCTGTCAAATAAATAAATAAAATCTTTAAAAAAAAATGTGTGTGGGATGGGTTGCTTTTCTGTTAAAATATACATTATAAATATTGACTTTAGAATTAATTCAGTCAACAAGTATTTATGGAATAACCAGTATATGCCAGTTTTTAAATAAATAGAAAACCTGAACTGACCAATAACCATAAAAGAAATGGAGGAAAAAGTTGTCCTAAATTACATATTACAGTGTAACATTTGTAGTACAATAGAGTATTGATTCATTCAACAAATAATTAAGTGTCCTCTAAGGTTCTAGCATTATGCTAGTGTGCTAGTGTGCTGGGGATGCAATGGTGAGTAAGATATTTAGCTTGGGGGATGATGCCATCTCCTGAAATGAGGGAGACAGGTGGAGGGCCCCGCTTGGAGAGAAGACCCAGGGCTGTGGTTTGGACACGTTAACTTGGCTACACCTAGGAGATGTTCAAGTAGGAGTATCAATTTAGGCAATTGTTTTAAGATCTGGAACTCAGCAGAGATGAATGTGAGGGCATCCTTCCCCGAGAAGCAGTGTCTATAGCCAAGGGGCCAAGGGCCGAGATTGAAACCCCTAGTTACCCAGCCTCCACCAGTACGGATGCCAAAATCCAAAAGAAAATACCGCCAAACTGATTTTAACAGTTTAGTAAAAGAAGGGTACACTGTGACCAATAAGGATTATTTTAGGAATGCGAAGATGCCTCAATTGGAAATCCATGAATAGGTTAAGATGACAAAATGCTAGGATTCTGTAGAGATATTGAAAATTTTTCAATTAAAATCAACCTCCATTCTTGATTTTTTTAAGCTTAAGCTGTTAACGTTTCTCTAGAACTAGCAGGCAGTCCCTTTCCATCAAGAATTGCCACCACAAATGCACGACCTATATCCTATCTTAATGGAAGAAGGAAAGGCATCCCATTAGTGTAATGAACAAGACAAAAATGCAAGTAGGTGCTGTTATTTTTGATTGTTACCGAAGTTTCAGCCAATTACATCTCCTATTTGGAAAATTGGCCCAAAATGTCTTAGAATAAATAAGTGAGCTCATTAGGGTGGCAGTTTTTGCAATCCATATATAAAAACCCAGCAAATCCCCAAATTAATTATAATTAGTGAGAAGATTTAGCACAGGTGCAAACATTCCATCCATAATATTCCATATTGCCATTCCATTCATAATGGCAATAAAGAATTTTTTATAGCATCTAGGATTTAACCTAAAAAGAAACAGGACTTGTGTGAGGAAAGCTAAGGAATTTTACTGAGTGACATAAAAAGGAAGACTAGAAAACAAACAAACAAACAAAAAGCCAAAACAAACCAAGCCATACAATGTTTTTATTTGGGAAAACCAATACAGAAAGATACTAACTTACCTTCAAATAATCCATCAAGTCAACAGACTTTCAGTCAGAATTCAAAGGGGATTTTAAAGGACATGATGAAATGATACTCAAAATTAAGAAGTCAGAAAAAAAAAAATCACTGAACAGGAAGAAAACCTAGGGCATGCTTGGCCTATCAGCTACCAGAATACACTGGAAAGCTACACGAGGCATTGTAAGGATCACGTAGCATTGGTGTATGAACAATGGCAGAGCACTGGAACTTGACAGAAGGTACCAGAAAGATCCACAGATTATCACCCTGTTCATCCTATTCCCATTTACACACGAGCTGGCAGGAACTAGCTGAACGGCCGAGTGCCAAGGGCTGAACTTCTAATACTTAGAACGTGTTATAACTTGAAACTTAACTGGTTAAATTGGGAACTGGCACCAGCTTCTCCCACCACCCATAGGCCCCAGGAAAATTCCCTTTCCAGGGCTAGGTAGAGCCTTGTCATATTTTAATCTTTTTGAGGACACTGCCCCTTAAAGAATGCAAGCTATACAACATTTTGCAGAACATTTTGGGAATGTGGGGTTGCACTGGTACCCCGAGGTCCTGGATTGAACAGGGCAAAGGACCTGGTCTGTCATCAGAATAACCAGAAGAGCTTTTTCAAAAGCAACACTGTTGAAGCCTATCCTGCGCCAACAGCCTGTGAGTATCCAGCAATGGCATCTGGGGATCGATAAAAGATTCCTAGGGGATTGCACTCCTAATCAGGCTTCAGAACTAGGGCCTCGGGTACACAACACTGAACCACATTTATAATGCTTCTCATGAAAGAGCACACTTCACTGGAAGTGATCACACGATAGTTGAGCAGTAGTAAGTAGAACATAGCTAAAGAAAAAGGATTAACAAACTGAAGGGGGGAAAAATGCTCCCCACTGAAATGCTGGCAAGCGCAGTATTCACTCCAGGATTATTCTACAATATACAGCACCACCCCTGTGTCAGATGCCAGTGCGATGTGAATGTTTAATACACAGCCGTGCACAGCTGATACAGTTGCCTTGGGAGAGGAAATAAGATCCTAAAGGCAGACTAGAACACGTAAGATAAAACTACAGCTTCAAAAACCTTTCACTTCCTAAAACCTTTTGTCAGCCCGTAAACCTTCGGCGTTAATCTGGTACAGAAATGTTACGTGATTATTATTATATTATTTTTTAAATGGCTGCTTCCTTACGTAATTCAGCCTGATTGTAGGGAAAGCTGTGACCATTTCCTGGCAAAATCAAGGTGATTTTGCAAGGATGAAGCAATGGCTAGGAGTTACATACATAGACCCCAGTGGCCTCCCGAGTAGGGGCCTGTGAGTGCGGCCTTTCCAGAGCCTTATTTTCTGTGACATTTGGAGACTATTCAATCATCAGAAGGCCAAAGAGATTCCACAGGGTACGTACATCTGTTGTGGCTCCGCTGAGCTGGAGCTGTGTTTCTGAGAAGACAAGCTGCTTCGGTGTGGCTGAAATAGCTCTGTTTCCGAATATACTCAGGAATCCTTAAAAACAGCCACAAAAAAAGAAAAAAACTAGAATGGATAAATAAATCTAAGAACTGATTCCTTAAAAGAAAAACCTAATATATACATTACTAAACCACTAATAAATCTGTTCAAGAAGAAAATGAGACAGTATTTGAAAAAAATGAGGTCATATAAAAAAGACAGCAAACAGGACACAGAGAAAACGGGAGGTCCATATCATTTAAAAAATTGAGATATGTGACCTGTTTTAAAAATTGCATTATTTAGTAAAAGCAACGTACCAAGAAAAAAAAGGAACATGAAAATCACCTCTCACTTCTATTAAAATGCCCATTTTTTTGTGCTTTTCCAAAATTCAGATTATCCACACATGCATTCACATTTGAGTAAATAGTTTAGAAAAGTGCACTCTGACTTGTCAGTTTTCCCCAAATATCAGAGGCTCCAAAATCATGACTCTTAATGGTCACATACTGCTCCTACCAGTTACTGGGCCATGATTTTCTGAGCTACTGCCCTGCTGTTGTACATTTAGGTTGCTTCCCAGTTGGTTCTAATTTTAGATCATTCTGCACCAATGTGTGCCTGCATATGGCTTTTTGTTGGTTTCTTTGCTTCCACCGCAGGTAAATGTTTCTTCCATTGCAGGTAAATCCCCAGGAGTAGGGTTTTCTGGGTCACCACTTCTAACTTCTTAGTGCATTGCCAGATTGCTTTACCAAAAAGTGCCTAGTACTTCACAATATCCATGGTGGGTTGTGAACAGTAAAAGAATAAAGGGATACACACCAATGGTCAGTTTCACCTAAAGTTAATCTTGGCAACACACTGGGAAGTAGGTTTCACTTCCTCTATTTTATGAATGGACATGAGCAGGATTAGGAAATTAGGTGACCTGCCAGAAGTCACAAAATCAGTAGCAGCTCCATCTTTCTAACCCCAACACCCCACCTCATCCTCAGATAACTGAATATGCAAGTTTCATGGCAACTGCCTCATAGGGGTTGTTACTACTACTGTGATCGTTTTTGTCCATTTAATAGATGTGAAATGATAATTGACTTGTTTCCATTTGCATTCTATTCTGCAAATGGTTCATCATTTCACCATTTATCTATTATACCATTTATCTATTATAAGCTGGACACCTTCCTTTTACATGTACGAAAAATTTGTGTCAGATACAAAAAGATACAAATCGCATCCTAGCTCTCCGATTTTTTTTCCCTTTCCAGCTAGTTCTTTTTCATTTTAAGAGCTCCTCGGTGGCCACGTAGGTTAAATTGTTCATTTTCACCCGTGATTTTTGTTTTTCTTCTTAACAACGTCTGAGAGAGTTGTTCATTTTTCCAGCACTCTGACCTTCTGTATTCAACTCCCTGTTCCTATTTTTTTCTGGTAATTTGTAAAAATCTTTACTCCTATTCCATCTGGAGTTTTTCGCAAGGAAAAGGGAAGCACCTCAAATGCTCGGCATGTGGGGAATTGCTTATTAAGCCGTGATGCTCTATGTGAAAGAAAAATACGCAACCATGAAGATAATCATGATCACGGGCAGGAGACATGTGTCCCCGGGGGCCAGGCACTCCCGGCCCCCGAGCGGGAGAAGGCGGCCGCTCCAGGCACCAGCCCGCAGAGGCCCGAGGCCCCGCCCACGCCCGCCCGCTCGGGGTCTGCTCCGCGTAGGGCTAGACGGGTGCGGCCGCCTCTCGGGAGGAGTTCGCCGACAGAGTGGGCCCCCACACGCCGCGAACTCCTCTCCTGCCGAGACCCCGGCCCCGGACCGGCTGCCGCTCCCCCACCCCCACTCCGGCATCCTCGGGGCGTCCCCGTACTCTGACCGCTGGCTGGGAGGGCGGCCAACGCGCGGGCGGCCGGGAGCCCCGCGACCCCACGGCTCGTCTCCCCGGAGCCGCTCGCGGCCCTCCTTGGGTTCCCCAGCCGCGTTCGAGCTGGGCGATCGCCCCCCACTTCCCCCGACCTTCGGCCCCTCCGGCCGCGGACCCGCGTGGGGGAGGATCAGACCTCGCGGCACACGGCCATCCCTCCCCACGGGCCCGGCCAGCCACTCCCCCCGCCCCCAGGCCCAACCAGAAAAGCTAAACCAAGCGGCGTCCCCCCTAAACCAACGCGCACCCTGGGGCAGGCCGGAGGCGCCACGCCCCAGGGCCCCCGGCTCGGGCCCTCGGGCTCCGCGGCGTCCCCGCCGCCCCCCACAGCTCCGGAACCCCGCCCGCGCCCTGCCCTGGGAGTTGTAAAGGCCACTGGGCTGTCTACCTGCCTTCTTAGGAGAGGAGAAGCTCGCCGCGCCGGAGCTGTCAGCGACTGGCGCAGAGGCGAACCACAAGCCCCGCCCAGGGAGAGGGCCGCGGGCGGGGCAGGGAGGTGGCGGCGCTCGCGGCGGAGGTCTGCGCGCGGACCAATGACCGCGCGGTCTCGGCTCGCGTGCTCCCGCGGGCGCCGGCTCACGCGGAAAGGTGCACCCCGCCCAAGCACGCCCCGGCGTGTGAGTCGCCCAGTGGAAACGTGTTGGGATTCGCTTCAACACTCGCACTGGCTGATACCGCCTCCTGGTGTCATCACTCCCTGACGTTGCTCATTGACTGTAAAAATCATCTTTAAAAAGAAATTCGGCCCGAAGCCCCAACTCCCCCGTTACATAATGGAGGAAATGAGACGTTAGGGAATGAGAAGGCAATTTCTGGAACTTTGGTAGCCAGAAATTTCTGAAGAGGAAAAAGATTTTTTCTACGTTGGATTGAGCCTAGGGTTCGTGAATTTTCACATAAGTTTTTACAAGTGGAGGCCTAGGAAGGACACTGGCCATCACTGTTCTTTCACTGATGCAGTTTCTGCTCCTTATTTTATGCAAAAGAGATGATTTAGACTAGACCTCACAAATGAGGAAAATGTCCTTCATTTAATGTCCGCTCACATTACCTGAGGTACCTTGTGTAAAACAGAATGGTGTGCTCTGGCCCGTTATTCCTACTAAGAAATTAGGTAGGGGGTTGTAAAGGATGGCCTGGGATGAAGTGGTAGAGGGATGGGAGCTGGGGCTTGGGACTGTCTAAATTATTACCCAAATCAGGGCACTTATAAAGTGAAAGGGACACCAGTATGAATTAAGTGGGCATAAACCAAGATTGTTCTGGGAAAAATGGGACATCTAGTCCCCTTGTTATGAGCAAGGGGGTCCATTAAGCTTGTAAGAAAAGAGGTTTAAAAATATTGAGACAGGGGCGCCTGGGTGGCTCAGTGGGTTAAGCCTCTGTCTTCGGCTCGCGTCATGATCTCAGGGTCCTGAGATGGAGCCCCACATCAGACTCTCTGCTAAGCGGGGATCCTGCTCCCCACCCTCGCCCCGCCTGCCTCTCTGCCTACTTGTGATCTCTTTCTGTCAAATAAATAAATAAAATTTAAAAAAAATAGAAATATTGAGACACCCATTGGAAATGGGATTTGGATTATACACCTATATCCCGGGGTGGATCACTCCAGTGGGAGGGAACCAGTGGGCAGGAAGGGGAAAGCCAGAGAACAGACAGAATGTGAAACAGTGCAGGGTGATGTTTATGTGAATATGGGTGGCCACTTGAAAGGTCAGCTGGGAAGGGGAAATGATAGGTCTGGAAAACATGGATGGCTAGCCCATGGGGTGATTCAGAAGAGACAGCTGGATTTGGGCCAGTTAGAAAGGAACGTTAGGCAACAATACTGTGGCTGTTTTCTATCCATTCAGTCTTACATAATGATTAGGTTGACAGTACTCTTCAAGCCTTAACTTCTTTCCTTGCAGATGGCTTATTGCCAGGTGAAGTGGGGGAGGGGGAGGCAGGGAAGCATCTCCCTGAGTCTTAAGCTAGGCTGGAGCCAAAAGTTGGTGACCAGATCAGATGGGAAAAAGGGCTGGCTTCCCCCTGGCAGGAGGGACTCTATAAAGCTTGGTTAGAAGACCCTGAAACTCAGCCCCCCCACCTTTTTTTTTCTCAAAAAGATCCTGGGTCTACTGACCAAATGTTCTCCCAGCAGGAAGAGGCTCAAAGGCACAGGATTTCTTGGAGGGATTAGGGAGCCAAAGAGATTGCCTTATGTCCTAATCTGACTATGGTTGCTATGTAGCAACTACCCCTAAAACTTAGTGGTTTATAACCATCACCATTTACTAATGCCCATGGATGTGCCGGCCAGGGACCTGGACTGGCACAGCAGGGACATGGTTTCTCCCATGATTTCTGGAGCCGCAGTTGGGAAGACTCAGGGAATCTGAGGGAGGTTGGAATCACTGGGAGGGTCTTTCACCTGCATGCCTGGCACCTGAGCAGAGAAGACTTGAAGATCACGTGTGCCTATTGGAATGTCTACACGTGGCTTCACCACATGGCCCGGCTTCCCCCCAGCCTGCTGGTCTCAGGTTTGAAGGACTTCTCACATGGCTTCCTAGGATGTGAGAGTTCCAGCAACAACATGGAAGCTGCCTAGCCACTTCCCACCTAGCCTTCCAAGTCATATAACATAACTTCCACTGTGTGCTATAGACCAAAGTAGTCGTATGTCCATCCAGATTCAAGGGTGGGGGACATAGACCCCACTTTTCAATGGAAGGAGTGTCCAAGAATTTGGGGCCATTTTTTAAAACTGCCATAATGAGGTTGGTGGTCTGGCTTACAGATTCTTAGAGGCTTTCATTGACCTCATGAACAGCACCAGGAGAAGGGAGCCCATAGGAAGAAGCTTTTGCAAATGGCCCCACATCATTCCTATCCCAGCCTCATTCAGGATTGCCTCCCCCATCACGACAACTATCATGCCCCATTATGAACAGGGAAGGTCCTTCTCTGGACTGGTGGGGAGTGGAGTTTAGGGTTGGTTCTCTGGGGCTTCCTCTTGTGGCCTCTTGGGTACCTGCTATGCTGAAGTTCACAGCACCATGAAGTGCTTTGAGAATCTCCCTTTGCACGCATCTCCTATGTCCTGGCTAGAAGGTATTTGTCGATGTCACATAGATCCTTCTCAGCAAATACAGAGAGGTTAAGGAAGTCAAAGTCTCAGTTTACTTAAATGCAAAAGAATTATTTTATTCAACAAATAATTTATAGAATGCCTAGTGTGAATTATATAGTTTGAGTCTTTGACCTCAGACACCAGAGGGAATTCAGGAAGCCACACAGAAAGTGACCAGGTCATGCAGGGCCAAAGAGCCCATGACAAGGTGTTTAGACTTTAATCAAATGTGATAGAAGCCCTTGGAGATGGAGCAGGGAAATGATATGACCCGATTTCAGTTCGGAAAAGACCACTGTGGTTGTTGCGTGTGGCCTGATAGGGCAAAAGTGGAAATGGGGCCTGGCAGGTGGCTTTTGCCGTGGTCTAGGGGAGAGAAAATGGTGCTGGATCTAGTGTGGTAGCAGAGGAGGTACTTCTACTTGAAATGGGAACAAAACAGCAGAAGACCCAGTTTTAGAGGCAACAGGTTTTAGAGAAGTTCCTTCCATTTGGGATGCATTGAATTTGAGATGCCCTTGTCACCCCCAGAGAGGTACACCCAGAGATTCTGGAGTTTGGGTGGGTTGGTGCTGAAGATGTGCATTTGGGAGTTACCAGTATATAGATCATGTTCAAAGTCATGGGCTTGGATGATAACATCAAGGAAGAAAGTGTAGCCAGAGAGAAGAGGCACCTGCTCTGAACCGCCAGCAACCCTTGTGGTTTTCCATCAGCGGTTCTCTATGGCTCCGGTGTGAGTCACCTGGGCCCCACCCCAAAGATTCTGAGGAGTAGATCTGGGATAGGGTGGGACAAGTTAGCTGCATTTCTCCTAGGTTTCCAGATGCTGCTGCCGAGTCACACTTTGAATTGAAGGAAGAGCAGCAGGCAAGATAGACTGGGAAGGTAGGAGGCAAACCAGGAAGGTCACAGAAGCTGAGAGCAGAGAGTGTTTCAAGAAGGCAGAAGTCAGCTCCTGAGACCAGACAGAGTGGTGACCGCAAAGTGTCACTGAATCTGGTGACATGGAACTTGTTATTGGGGGCTTGATGGGAACAGTTTCAAGGGAGAGGTGGGGACAGAAAGAAATTAAAGAGGGACTAAGTCACAGGGATGAAAGGCACAGCCCAGAGAATATAGTCGATGGTGTCATAATGGCAGTGTTGGTGACAGATGGTGGCTGTGCTCATGGGTAGCACAGCAGAATGTACAGACTTGTCAATCACGCTGCTGTACACCTGAGACTAATGTAATGTATGTCAACTCTGCTTCAATTTAAAAAAAAAATTTTTTTTTAACTAAAGGTGAGGTGATAGAGACAGACAACTTTTCAGAGAACTTTTACCATGAGGGGAACCGAGCAATGGGCAGTAGCTAGAGAAGATGGTGAGCAGAAAGTGGGTATTTCAAACTCCTCTCTAACCATGAGGGTCCTCTCCAGGACTCCTCTCGAGTCCTCAAAAACCTCGCTCCTTCCCTCTTTCGCCTCTGCCCTCCCCAGGCTGGAGTCAGCACAGGGCAGCAGCAATTTGAGGCATTGCATGAGAAGTCACCAGAAGCAGAGGAGGATGAAGGCCTGTTTATGTGGTCTTCTCTCCTCTTGGAAGTGAGGAGCATTTTCTCCCAAGATGATGGATCATGAGGGACGCCTGGGTGGCTCAGTTGGTTAAGCGGCTGCCTTCAGCTCAGGTCATGATCCCAGCGTCCTGGGATCGAGTCCCACTTCGGGCTCCTTGCTCGGCAAGGAGCCTGCTTCTCCCTCTGCCTGTGCCTACTACTCTATCTGCCTGTGCTCACTCTCTCTCTAACAAATAAATAAAAAAAAAATTAAAAAAAAAAGATGATGGATCATGAATTTGAAGAGGAAACGTCATATGCTGCTACCACAGGACAGAGTGGCTCCTGTTTCTCCACTCTTGCAACATGTTTCTTGTTTCCTTGACTGCTAGATTCTAGGGCTTAGGGTTTATAAAAGTCCCTTCCCACATTCTGATGGCGCCTCTCCCTGTGTCCCCCTGGTCCTGCGGGGTCACTGCCCTGTGGAAACTCTGCTCAGACAGTTCCCTCAGCCCCGAATTCCTTCACCACCCTCTGCTTAGAGGGAAGTTCAAGCTTAGATGGGTTGTCCCCCTGGGAAATGTTCCTACATCTTCTCTCCAAGCGCTCAGCTGCCTACCAGTATCCAGCCCTGTTCTGATCTGTCCTAGTATTTATCTGTTGGGTTTTAGCAAGGTTGTAAAAATCTTGGGAGGAGAACCTCAGGAAAATCAGTTAAACATTATCCCGACTGAGTGTTACCCTCTCCCATTTGCTCTGATCACTCTGGTTCCCATTTCCCTTTGGCTCCAACAGCATTTTGGCATCTTTCTGTCCAGCTATGCCTAAGGTAACTCAGCTTCCCAAACCAATATTTAGTGTCATGTAGAATGTTTGCCACACTTGGGTCCTTCACTTGTTTTTTCTGTGTCACAGATCTGACAGAACTCACTGTCTGATTTTTTCAGCATTTCTTTGTCTCCCACTCCAAGCCCGGCTTCTGACTTGTTCCATTGTTCTGGAAACTGGAGCTTTCCTGTGTTTCTACTGGCAGCTCCTTCCCCATTGGTAATCTTTCTCGTCACTGGTGAAAATGATTCTAATATCCAATTCCAGGGTGTGTGTGTGTGTGCGTGTGTGTGTGTGCGCATTGTGTTGTGTTATGGGGGGTCTGGTTTCCTCCCACCACAAAGCAATTGTCCAATACCACCTGGGTGTCCTATAGTTCAACTTCATTTTGATAGTCTTCCTGGAGATCACATCAGATCCCGCAGGTTCATGACTCAGTCCTGTAGGAATGACCCCCCCCATCCCCACTTCAGAGGCCAGTCTAAGTCCAGTTGTCCCCTGAGCTTCTGACTGTCCGCTACAGACCACAGGACCCAAAAATCTCCTCCTTGGGTTCTGTTAATTTACGAGAGTGGTTCACAGAACTCACAGTAACATTTTACTTGTGAGATCACAGTTTATTATGAAAGGATACAACTCAGGATCAGCCAGATGGAAGAGATGCATTGGACAAGATATGGGGATGGTGGTGGACCTTCTTCCATGCATGCACCTTTTACCACTCTCCCTACATCTTCATGAGTTCACCAACCCAGGAGCTCTCTGAACCCAGTCCTTTTGGGTTTTTATGGAGGCTTCATTATGTAGGAATGACTGATTAAATTATTAGCTGTTGGTATTTGATTCAGCCTCCCAGCCTTCTCCTCTTCCCAGAAATCAGATTGGTTTCATGGTTGCTTCCCCTCCCATCCTTGGGTGCTTTCCAGAAGTCACCTCATTATCATAAACCAAATTGTGGTGATCTGGCTGGTTCTGAAAAATGAGACACCCTACTTTATGTCTATGACTCCAAAGCGATCTCAGGAGTGGAGGATAAGAGACCAAATATTATTACAAAAGGTACTCCCATTGCTCTTATCGCTCAGGAAATTTTAAAGGTTTTGGGGGAGCTGTGAGCCAAGAACTGTGAATGAAGACCAAATATATATTTCTCTTAAATCACAAAGTTTCACAGGTGGAGAATCCTTCTTTTTACATCGAATCTGTCTAAAGCATTTTCATAGTCAATTGATAGAATCAGGGGGAGGGGGTGCTACCTGGGGAGAGAGTTTCTTCTCAGGATCAAACCCAAAGGAATACTCTTACTCGAGGCAAGTAAAAGCTTTACAATACCCCTCAACCTGGTAGGACCACTGTTGTCCATTTATCCTCTCTTTGCTTTAGAATGTCTCTGATATTACTCACATCTCCTTTCAGATTGATCTTATAATTCTGTTGAATTCCAAGAAATTTGTGCTTGGGATTTTTAATTGGAATGGCATTGCATTTATGAATAAATGTGCGAAGGATTGACATCTTAACATTTGCGTCCCGCAGAATTATTATGTTAGAGCCCTAATCCCCAGCGTGCTGGTATGAGGAGGTGGGGCCTTTGAAAGATGATCAGGTCACGAGGCTGGAGCCTCATGAATGGGTTTAGGGCTCTTATGAGAAGAGAAATGAGGGAGAGGATCGTTCTCTCAGCCAAGTGAAGACACAGGAATCAGGCAGCCATCTGTAAATCAGGAGAAGTTCCTCACCAGGAACTGGATTGGCTGAGGCTCCGATCTTGGACTTCTCAGCCTCCAGAACTGTGAGAAATAAATTGTGTTGTTGAAGCCACTCAGTCTATAGCATATAACAGCCAGAGCTGACTAGGACATTATGTAAAATGCTTGCTCCTCAATCCAGGAAAGTAACATGAATGTGTTTACTCAGGTGGCTTTGTGGGACTCCCTGGAGAACTGTGGCAGACACTGTTGATTCCTCATCCCATGTCCCTTTGGCCCCCATGAGTTCACCTTTACCAGGCTTCCAGAATGCTGGTAACTTCCCACCACAGAGGGCCTGCATCCCTCTTCTCTGCCAAAGGTCTTTCTCTGGCACAGCCTGTGATTTGACCTCCTTCTCTTCTCCCCAGAAATCAGGTTGGTTTCATGGTTGCTTTGCCTCCCATCCTTGGGTGCTTTCCAGAAGTCACCTCATTAACATAAACCAAACTGAGGTGATCTGGCAGCCTGCCCTGCCCCTCATAGAGCACCCCAAAGTGTGGGGAGCCAGGGATTTGGGACAATCCTCACTAATGGGAGATGTGATTTGGTGGACTGATGCTCCATCTTCCTCATCCTGCAGGTGGGTGACCTGAGGTGTGCTCCCACCATCACCCATCACCCAAATGGTCCCCCAGGGGTTGAAGCCCCATTGCTCACAGTGGTAACTGCCCACTTTTCCTGGCTTTTGTCCCTTCTCTGTCTCATGTTGCCCACTTCCTCACTTTGCTTCCTGGAGTCACTTCCCAAGAAAACCACCTGAGTCTCGGTGTTGATTTTTGGTGGGTCCCAAACTAAGATACAAATTTGGAGCTTCCCCACATCTCTCACTGAGAGTTTCTAGTCTGAATGCCCGTGTTGCTTCCACAGGGTACATACAATGGGAAGTTTGGCTACTGAGACTGTCCAACGAGAGAAGACTCGTTGAGTTTCTGGAAAGGATCCAGTTAACATTTGCATAAACAGTTTACTAATAAAAATAAAGCATCGCCAAATCCGCCCAAAACATGGCACACCTAAAATGAGAAGCAGGATAAAATATTGAACTGCTTTTCCCCATATATATATGTGTGTGTGTGTATATATATATATATATATATATATGTATATATATATATACATATATATATATTGGTCTTTATTTCTGCATCACAAATGTATGACACTTGTAGAGGGAAAGGAAGGAAGGAAGGCTATAACTCTGAGTAATGTGAAAACAAGCGCTATGAAGGGAGAAAGTCATTGGAGCATTTTCCAGGAAATATTCAAATCATAATTAAAGGAGAAAGGTAACTGGAGCACGTAGTCATAGACAGAAATGACGCTGTGGATGTCCACAACACGGTGGGTATGTGGAAGGAGCATGTGGCCCCAGAACCCCACTCTGGATGCAAGACGGAAGGATTTACATCTAAGACCACAAGAGCTGCTGACAGGTTTTTTGATGCGATCGCATCATTCTCAAGATGGGCTTTACAGCTGCAAGATAGCTGTTGCCAAACAGTTTCTAGGGAAAGGAGTGGCATGGTGGTTAGATCAATGGTGTCATCCCTGGCCCACCCTATGGTGAGGTCTCCAGTGGGGTAAGGTGGTTATCAGGGGCCCTGGAAGAGGCCTCGTGGGTTGTGTAAGAGCTTCTGGTGCTGGTTGCTCAAGTCACTCTGGTGGAAAGTACCCAAAGATCAGAATGAGGCTGGTGAACCCATGACAAGGGGAAGAAGATTTGAATGTCTTTTTCCTTTCCTGAGGCTGTTCTGAGAAATGGTGCAGAGCAGGGAGTCCGGCATTTTCAGTTTCAAATTTGCTTCTTTGGGTACTCTCTTTGCCAAAGAAGTCTCATTTGCCTTGTCTTTTTTTTAAAGTTATTTTATTCTATTCTATTTTATTTTATTTTATTTGACAGAGAGAGAGAGAGAGAGAGATCACAAGTAGGCAGAGAGGCAGGCAGAGGGGGAGGGGGAAGCAGGCTCCCTGCTGAGCAGAAAGCCCGATGGGGAGCTCCATCCCAGGACCCTGAGATCATGACCTGAGCCGAAGGCAGAGGCTCAACACACTGAGCCACCCAGGCGCCCTTGCCTTGTCTTTAAAACATATTCTTGGGCTGATGTCAATCTTCTACTCTGAGAGCAATATTGTCTCCCCAAGTGCAGCTCAGGGAGTTAGCCCTTTGACCAGTACCTGCCCCTTTTGGGGTTCGATGGGTCCTCATTACTGTAGCTTTAATCTCTGTTTGGCTGTCGCACTGGGGGTGGGACAGGTGTGGGAGGTAAGCCCTGGGGAGAGGGGTCTCAGCTTAAGCCTGAGCTGCTCTGGAGCACAGTCCAGTCAGGGGCCTAATACCCTAGTGGGCTGTGCCTGTCATGAGCCCCCGTGCAGAAGGTTAGTCTGGTAAGTCGACAAGCAAAGTTTGACCTAGTACAAAGACAATCATCCTTTGTCTGTCTTGGTTCTGTCCCGGCGGATGAAATTCTAAACCCCATGCCAAGGGTGCCGTGGAAGGGAAAAAAGGAGAGTTTTTAGCGCATGAATCTTAGAAGTCTCTGGGATTCTAGGCAAACAGAGGGGGAGGAGGAAGAGGAAGTGTTTTCACTCATGCTTGGGACCTTGTGTAGCTGTGGGGTTAGAAGGCCCTCTGGCATCTAGAGACTTCTAGAACCTCAGCGGTGGTGACTGGCCAGCCCTGGAGGAGGGCCCAGCTTCTGCAGTCCCCAAGCCTGGGAAAGGTGTCTGATCATTGAATGTACGCAATAATACACCTCCTGTATTCCTGAAATCCTTGGGTCAGCAGAAGGTGCTTAGCAGGGAACAAGGTCCTGCATTAGGCAAGGAAGCCAGATGGTTTCCAAATATATCTTGAGTGTTCTAAATTTTTACTTACATTCAAGACCTTCAGTTCTTTACTTGTCTAAGTGGGAGCAATGAACATAAGGAAGCATTTATATGCACTACTGGGTATTTACCCCCAAGACACAAAAACACTAATTCATAAGGGATATAGGCAGTCCTATGTTTATTGCAGCATTATTAACAAAAGTGAAACTATGCAAGCAGCCCAAGCATCCACTGCTAGATGAATGGATTAAGAAGGTGTGGTGGGGGCCACCTGGGTGGCTCAGAGGGTTAAGCCTCTGCCTTTGGCTCGGGTCATGATCTCGGGGTCCTGGGATCGAGCCCCGCATCGGGCTCTCTTCTCGGCGGGGAGCCTGCTTCCCCCTCTCTCTCTCTGCCTGCCTGCTTGTGATCTCCCATTCTCTCTGTCAAATAAATAAATAAAATCTTTAAAAAAAAAAAAAAAAGAAGGTGTGGTGGGAGCTTGGAAAGACAGTAGAGCAGGATTCTAAGCTCACCCCATCCCATGTGTATAACTAGGTATCATCAGCATCACAGTTGATAAACTGGAGAGTGATTTAAATACTGGCAGAACAAACTCCACAACCAAATATAGAGAAGAAACTGCACCTGAAAGGTTAGGAAGGGCAGAAAGGCAGTGAGAGGGAGGGAGCTGCAGAGGGCAGAGGAATGGGTCCTCATACCAGGAAGCCCATGCAGGGAAGACTGATCTCCATAATATTTGGCTTTGGAAACCAGAGGGGCTGAATTCTGTTTGTTTGTATAACCAGTGGGACTTCAAAGCTGGAGCTTTAAAAGTCAGCTGACTTGGCCCTGGGTGAGCAGGGAGGGCAGGTGATTGCTTGGTTGCCACCCTTAACGAGATAGCAGCTTGCATGGAGAGGCAACGTGAAAATGGCAGTGAACACAAAGAGGAGACAGATCTGTTCATACTGATTTTAGAGTGTTGGGGGACTTCCCTGAAAACAAGAGAGCTGGCAGGCAACATTTTTCTCTCCCATCTCCCTGCAAAAGCCCAGACACCCCTGTAGGAGGCGGGCTGCACAGACACTTGCTGCCTGACCTGCTAGCAGTGTGCATTGCCCATAGGTTCTCCTGAGGATTTGCCCACTCCAAGACTGCTAGCCTCTGGCCCTGGGCTCAGGGCAAATTATGTTGAAGCCACATGCACCCTGCCCAGCCCCTGGGTGCCCAGCCACTGTCATGCTGTGCATGCCATGTCCGGCTGTGGCCCCCAGACACCTTGGTGCCTAGGCCCCAGCTGCACAATGGTTTGGAGGATCCTGTCTGGGATCCTAGTGTCCCAGTTAAAATTTTGCTAATAGCACCACCCCACCCCCAATTTTCCCTGTTAGCACACTTTCCCAGAGTTGGCCTACCTAGGTCCCACTAACACCAGGGAGCAGGCACAGCCTACAACAGGCGGAGAGTCAGTGCAGACAATGGCACTGGAAGAAAAAGTGACTCAGACCCACCCTCATAGGATACTCTTCTGAAGGGCCAGGTTCTGGTGAACAGGGGCCACTGCATTGCAGCGCCGTCTAGGACCCCTTCTTCATCAAGTCACTACTTTTAAGAGCAGAAAATAGCTGACTTTCCTAACACAGAGAAACAGACACAGAGAGGCAGACAAAATGAGGAGACAGAGAAATATGTCCCAGATGAAAGAACAAGAGGGGTGCCTGGGTGGCTCAGTGGGTTAAAGCCTCTGCCTTTGGCTCAGGTCATGATCCCAGGGTCCTGGGATGGAGCCCCAAATCCGGCTCTCTGCTCTGCGGGGAGCCTGCTTCCTCCTCTCTTTCTGCCTGCCTCTCTGCCTACCTGTGATCTCTGTCTGTCAAATAATTAAATAAATAAATAAATAAATAGAAAGAAAGAACAAGATAAAATCACAGCAGATCTAAATCTAAATCTAAGATCTAAATGAAATGAAAATAAGTAATATGTCTGATAGAGAATTGAAAGTAATGATCCTAAAGATATACACTGGACTTGAGAAAAGAGGGGAGGACATCAGTGAGACCCTTAACAAAGAGATTAAAAAATAACATATCAGAAATGAAGAACCCAATGAATGAAATAAAAAATACAGTGGATGGAATAAATAGCAGATTCCAGGGAGTGGAGGAGCATATTAGTGACCTGGAAGATAGAGGTCAACCACAAGAAAAAAATCTGGAAAGACCACACTTACATAGAGGTTAAATAAAGTGCTACTAAACTATGAATAGGTTAACCAAGAAATTAAAGGGGAAATTAAAAAGTACATGAAAACAAATAAAAATAAAAACATAATGGTACAAAATCTTTGGACACAGCAAAAGCTGTTCTAAGAGGGGAGTTTATAGCAATACAGGCCTACCTCAAGAAGCAAGAAAAATCTCAAATAAATAACTAAACTTACACCTAAAGGAACTAGAAAAAGAACAACAAACAAAACCTAAACTGAGCAGAAGGAAGGAAATCATGAAGATTAGAGCAGAAATAAATAATACAGAATGAAAAGTAAAAACCAGTAGAACAGATCAATGAAACCAGGATCTGGTTCTTTGAAAAAATCAATAAAATTGATAAACCTTTAGCAAGACTCCTCAAGAAGAAAAGAGAAAGGACCCAAATAAATAAAATCACAATTGAGAGAGGAGAAATAACAATCAACACCACAAAATACAAATAAATATGAGAATATTATGAAAAACTATATGCCAACAAATTGGACAACCTAGAAGAAATGGATATATTTCTAGAAGCACATAACATATGAAAACTGAAACAGGAAGAAATATAAAATTAGAACAGACCAATTGTCAGCCAAGAAATTATATCAATAATAAAAAAAAAAACCTCTCAAAAAAAAAAGAAGTCCAGGATCATATGACTTCACAAGTGAATTCTACCAAACATTTAGAGAAGAGTTAATACCTATTCTTCTCCAACTATTCCAAAAAATAGAGAAGGAAAACTTCCAGTTTTATCCTGATCCCAAACCAGATAAATACACCACAAAAAAGAGAACTAGAAACCAATACCTCTGATGAACAAAGACACAAAAATCCTCTACCAAGTACTAGCAAGCAGAATCTGACAATACATTAAAAAAAGTCATTCACCATGATCAAGGTGGATTTATTCCTGGGTTGTAAGGGTTTGTTCAATATTTGCAAATCAACCAACATGATACATCACATCAGTAAGAGGAAAAAATAAGAATTATAGGATCGGGGCGCCTGGGTGGCTCAGTGGGTTAAGCCTCTGCCTTAGGTTCAGGTCATGATCTCAGGGTCCTGGGATGGAATCGGGCTCCCTGCTCAGCAGGGCGCCTGCTCCTGCCTCGCTCCCCGCCCCCCACCCGCCGCCTGCCTCTCTGCCTACTTGCCATCTCTGTCAAATAAATAAATAAAATCTTAAAAAAAAAAGAACTACACAATCACATGTTTGTGAAGATATGGAGAAATCGGAGCCCTCATGCACTGCTGGTGGGAAGGCAAACTGGTGCAGCCACTGTGTAAACAATATGGAGGTTCCTCAGAAAGGTTAAAAGTAGAAGTGCTGTAGGATCCAGTAATCGCACTACTGGGTATTTACCCAAAGAATACAAAAACACTAGTTGAAAGGGATACATGCACCCCCATGTTTAAAGTAGCATTATCTACGATGGCCAAGATATGGAAGCAGCCAATGTCCATCGATTGATGAATGGATGAAGAAGATGTGATATGTATGTACAATGGAATATTGTTCAGCTGTAAAAAAAAGAAAAAGAAAAGAATGAAATCTTGTCATTTGCAACAACGTGGATGGAGCTAGAGAGTAGAATACTAAGTGAAATCAGTCAGTCCAAGAAAGACAAATACCGTATGTTTTTACTCATATGTGGAATTTAAGAAGCAAATGAGCAAAGGGGGGAAAAGGGGGAAAAAAGGAGACAAACCAAGAAACAGACTCTTAACTACAGAGAACCAACTGATGGTTACCAGAGAGGAGGATGAGAAAGTAGGTGAAAAGATGAAAAAAAAAAGAGAGAAGCATTTATAAAGGAAGTGAATTTCCCTTGGGGTTCTCTTCCCCTACCTTTGCTAATACAAATATGATTTGTTTATGGTGTAACTACCATTGGGGTTATTCTCGACTACGTTGTGAGAGGACCTTGCTTTTTGATGGGTTTGAACATTTGCATGTAATTTGGGATTGTGTTTGGAACACAAGTGTTAAAATATGTCAGAGGTATTAACTTTCCAAACACTCATTTTGTAAGGCAAGTCACTCTTTTGTATATTTGGAGATCCACATTCTCAGATGTTGGCTTGCAAGGCACATCTTCAAGCACCTTCATGTCATATACTCTTTCACCAGGACTCAGCAGCCACCTCTGTGCCTTCTTCCTTGACTGGAACTTTCTCGTTTTGCTTTGAATATTTCCAGCCAGGGTCAGCTTCCAGGTCAGTTGCTCTGACCACATGTTCTTTTCCTCAGGACCCATGGTGTGACTTCCTTTTGGTGCCCCATACATTAATATTCTAAGTCTGCATCCGTGGAACCTCTCCCAAATTATATTCTCTCTCTTCATGTACTTGTCCTATGGGATTCTCTTGAGAGGCACATACAGATTTTTAAACTGGTTTAATCTTCTGATGGATGGTTATTTTTTTGAGTGGTACTTTGGGCCAAGACAGAACGGAGACCAGGGCTGGCTTGTGAGGCAGAAAGCTAGGCAGGAGTGACTGGAGTTTGGACCTTAGATGTCCTGACAGGGCCCCACCTGAAGGACCGCCATTCTACCACTAGCAGTCAGTCTGTGACGACAACATTCTGGCAGAGGAAGTATGATGTTCTCTGTGCTTCTTGCAATGGTGTAGAAAGCAGCCCCTTGTCCTTATTTGACCTATGTCTCTAGAATAGAAATAATATTGAGGTATTTTGAATACCTCTTGGGAAAGCATATGTGTAGTTGGGTAATTGTTCTATAATCCAGGCCTGTCACTCAAATGTGGCAACCATAGGACCCACCTAAAAGAAAAAAATTGAGATAAGCCCACACCTGGGAGTTTCTGGGGCCTTTGCGTCTCTTGACTGGTCCACATCTCCCCTGGAGTGTACTTCGACAAAACTGCTCACTTCACTTTCCTTTTGCTGTCCTGTAATTCTTTACTGTGGCAGTGAAAAGAAATGGGACTTCTTTCCTTTTCCATCTCACTCTTGGTAACATAATTGCTTGCCTGGGGCAACACTGGAAAATGCCAGAAAAATTTTTAAGCAGTGACATTTGGGAAAAACAAAACAAAACAACCCACACAAAAAAGGCAGTTCATGGCATGTGGTGGAAGCAAAAATTGAAGTGCAGAAGGAACAATTTGAAGGTTAAAATGGTTGGAGGTTATGTCAAAACTCATACTGAGTCATGTTTGTTCTTTTTTTTCCCTGTTGATTAAATTGAAAGAGACCAACCAGGATTGGCAATGCTGCCATTTGAAACCATCGGAAGAATTACTCCAACAACCCTGGTTTATACTTGTTCCTGCTTTGCTTCTGATTTTTCTGGTAGGGAGAAGCACTTTGAGGCAGAAAAGAGGAATGTGAACCCTGGGGTGGTCAGGGCCCAGAGGTCCAAAGGTGAGGGAGGTGGGTCGGAAACTCTCCTGTGTGTTCAATAGTCAGGTCTCCAGACCTATTAAAATCATATCTTGGGGAAGCAAAAACGTGGGCAGGAGACCTATTGTCATCCCTGTGGCTCACACCCAATCCTGAAACTCCACTTTCTTGGCAAGGGTCTGTCTGAGATGACAGGAGGCTCCTACTTAATCTTCCTGGGCAAATACTAGAAGATGGTCTCGACCATTCCAGATACTGAGAGTTTAAGTTTATTTCCACAAGTCTTAGAGCCTTTGCCGGTGGAGGTGATGGTGTTGGAACACTACAAATCCACACAATGGCTTTATTCTGTGGCCGGTACCTCCGGGTGATACCAAGTCTTAGAGAACAAGGAAGAGCAGCCCACTCAGCCTGGCTCCTGCAGAGGTGGGTTGCTGTAAGGAAACAGGAGGTGGAAACAGCCACACTGGGGGCAGCTGGGCCTCGTGCAGCAGAATTTAAAACAGCTGCTGCCCAGCGCCTAGGTGGCTCAGTTGGTTAAGCATCTGCCTTCGGCTCAGGTCATGATCCCAGAGTCCTGGGATCAAGCCCTGCATCAGGCTCCTTGTTCAGCAGGGAGCCTGCTTCTCCTCTGCTGTTCCCCTGCTTGTGCTTGCTCTCAGTCTCTCTCTCCCTCACTCTCTGTGTTAAATAAATAAATTAAAGATCTTTAAAAAAGCAAAACAAAATCGTTACTCCCCAGGGGCTACCCTCTGCTTGCCAGATGGGATGCTATTCCATTGATGAATCTTTTAATAAAGACAATTAGATCTTCTAAATCAATCAGTTCCTCCCTTTTCTTTTTTTATGATCATAAATATGAATTAAAACTTTTTCTTGCGGATGCCTGGGTGGCTCAGTCGTTAAGCGCCTGCCTTCAGCTCAGGTCATGATCCCAGAGTCCTGGGATCGAGTCCCACATTGGGCTCCCTGCTCATCGGGGAGCCTGCTTCCCCCCCCTCTCCCACTCCCACTGCTGGTGTTCCTGTTCTTATTGTCTGTCAAATAAATAAATAAAGTTAAAAAAAAGAAAGAAAGAAAAGCCACAGAGCTTACTTATAAAATTTTTTCTTGCAAAAGCCATGTTCTCTGTATGTCATCGCAGAAATTAGAATTTTGTATAGAAAACATGAGTATACAGAAAGTAAAACTATTAATAATTCCAACCCTTTCAAATTACTTTTATGTGTACATATAATTTTTACTTACCCAAGTACAATCATAACTTTTACTAGTAACTACCCCTCCCCACCACTCCATATAACAATTTTTTTTTTTTTTTTAGATTTTTGACAGAGAGAGCACAAGCTAAGGGAGCAGTAGAGGGAGAGGGAGAAAGCAGGGTCTCCACTGAGCCCCATGCAGGGCTCAATCCCATGACCCCAGGATCACGATCTAAGCTTAACCAACTATACTATACTATAACAACGTGTTATGCGGGGCTCCTGGATGGCTCAGTTGGCTAAGTGGCAGACTCTGTTTCCACTGAGGTCATGATCTTGCGGTGGTGAGATCAAGCCCAGCATGAAGCTCAGTGTGGAGTCAACTCCAGATTCTCTCTCCCTCTCCCTCCAGCTTGTGTTCTATCTCAAATAAATAAATAAAATCTTTAAAAGACACAAACTAAAAAACCCCCAATATATTACACAATACCATTTTTGCACAGCACTCTATTATGTCCGGGGGAAGAATGTCCTTGCAGCTAAACAAGTTGCCAGGGGTAGAATGAGCACAAACGATGAGCAAATTCTTAAGCTTCTGGAGCCTGTAGCCGGAGTGGTTGTACCTATTTACACGCCCACAAAAGTGGGTTCTGAACTCCCCAGCACGGTATTACATTCCCCCCCCCCAATGATTGCCAATTTGATAAGTGAAAATGGCATTCAATTATTTTAATGAAAGATTAAAGCTTGTTGATTGCTGTAATATTAAGATGTAAAATCCTGGCTTTTACAAAGAGCCTCAAGGGACAAAGGGAAGAGGACACATTTCCTAATAAATGCCTAAGTCACTGCCTGTTGGTTTCTTGGTCTCTTTTCTTCTTACTCATATGAGGAAGCCAGTCACTCCCATTATTGATTTTACATTCTGTGTTTCTGGTAATCCTTATGAATGTTGTGTTCAGCCTGGAATAGTCTAAATATTTTCCCTTCTCAATGAGCCAGAGAGATATGTGGAATTATGATAGAAAGAATAGAAACTATAGAAAGTCCAGATTCTTTTTTTCCTGATCAGACCTCTGTGAGAGACTGTCCTCTTTTTCTCTGAAATTCCTTTTCCTTTTTATGAAATATACTTTACCCATATGACATTTCCCCTTTCGATATGGTCTTTATTTGTAAGAAACTCTGTATGTGTCTGGTATGGCAATCCTATTGCACCATTTTCTTGACTCCTGCTCTATTTCTTTTTCCTTTAAAGAATAGAAACTAAGAAATTGGAAAGAAAAGGAAATTCTTAAACTTTGGTCCTGAAACAATGGTATTTATGCACACTGCTTTTCTGTTTATTGGCCAGCATTGTTCTATTCCTTCCCAGGAATGGTTAATATTTGTGGAATATGTAAATGTAAATTATTTGTGACAAAAACACAAGATTATTCAGATAGGAAATAATTTCCTGTGTGACACTCTGATGACCATAATAAGAGGGGTCCACTTGGAGTTCTCTCTCTTTCTTCCTTTTTTTTTTTTTAAGATTTTATTTATTTACTTGACAGAGAGAGAGATCACAAGTAGGCAGAGAGGCAGGCAGAGAGAGGGGGGGAAGCAGGCTCCCCACTGAGCAGAGCCCAATGTGGGGCTTGATCCCAGGACCCTGAGATCATGATCTGAGCCGAAGGCAGAGGCTTTAACCCACTGAGCCATCTAGGTGCCTCTTTCTTTCTTTCTTTTTTTTCTCTTTCTTTCCTTCCTTCTTTCTTTTTTTCGAGTTATTTTTCTAATGATGTTGCTGGATTTATTTTAATCAGTTCACATAATCTCCTAGCTTTTCTTGTCCCAGAGACACACATTGGCAAGGGGCAAGAGGCAGTTTTAACCCAGAAATTGAATTAATCTGGCCCACGTAGCCCTCAAGGCCTTTCCTAGTTGTCACAAAGTACATCATCAAAATGAATCCTAAAATTCATGACACAACATGAATATGTATATGGAAGATGACAATTTCAGACCGGACTTCATGAAAGAAATCCTCAGATCAAAATATCAGCATAAACTGTGGTGTTCACAGCTGCATATTCCATCTGGTAGCTATAAGCCACATGACATTTAAATTAGTACAAATCAAATAAAACCCAAATTCAGTTTCTCAGCCACACCTGCCACACAATGTATGTGCTCAGCGGCTCCCTGTGGCTCATCTTGGTTGAGTAACCTAGACTCTTGTGAGGGAACTGCAAATAGAAAGTCTCCAGAAGTTAAATGCATTTATGCTACTGTGCAAACACTTGCGAGTGTAGACTTTTGTTCAGGAATAACTCTTAGCAGAACTCCAGTGGGGGAGGAATGCGCATCCCCAACCATTGGTGTTGGGTTTTTTCATGAATCTTATTGCAGCCAATGATATGTTCGTGGACACAATATGTTAGTGGACACATGTCCAGAGACTTGAACTGCGCTCACCTTCTTGTTCTCCCATCTCCGTGAGAAGAGCCTGCCTCGAATGGTAGTTCTTGGTCCAAAGGAGATGAAACACTTTCGGACTTAACCTGAAGTTAACATCCAAACCTGTTAAACCCACTCTGTCTGTCCAATCCCAGTTAACCTGCAGCTGTATGAGTGAAAAATTGATATTTTGTGTTGGGTGTCACTGAGATTTGGGTGGTTTATTACACAGCATGATTGTGGATATGCTAACTGATACCACGCTACTCGCTTACCTTTTTTTGTATAAATTGTTGTCCCTGCTTTGAATATTCTCCCCATCTTTGTCCACCTGTAGAAATCCCGGTGGACTTCCAGTTCCATATTCAAATATCACATCTGCTGTAAAATCTTCCTGGATTTGTTTTCCTCTACCATATAAATATAGGAAAATAGTCTGTTTTCTGTTTTTAGTACAACATGCGTGTGTATGAATCTTTATTTGGTCACCTGTCACTAACATACCCCTGCCTGCCAGGCACTACACAGGATAATGGAGATACAAACTAAATGTAGCCAGTGTCTTCATATACCTAGTGAACTTTTTTTTTTTCTACTTCTAGTACCGCATTTTTATCATACTGTGCTATAGCTTTTTTTTTTTTTCATTCTGTACTCCAGTGAGGATAAAGATCATATTTTATCCCTCTTTGATCCTTGGGAATATGTTTGTCAGCTTAATAAATTTGAAGCTATTTTGCTTATAATTTGACTTCCCATTTTTACCAAAGTTATGCAAACTAGTTTACAGAATCAAATAGTTCCACATTATTTTCAAGGAAATGAGCAGCCCTCCAGCTTCCTTTTTCCTAAGAGCAAATACTTTCATCTCCTTTACATATTATTTTTGGTATTATGTCTATAGTCCTAATAACATGTTTCCATTGTTACTCCTTGATTTTTCAATTGTAAATATTACCTCCAACATCCCATTATAGATAATGAAAATTTATGTCTCTTTGCCTTTCCAACCTCCCACATTTGACCTTACTCTTCCTGTTCCTCAGCCCATCATTCCAGTAAAGATATGTTGTAATTTTACATAGATAAATTTCTTAAATTGCCATGATTTGAGAATTTTATTCATAATGGAGCCATGTCGTAAACTATGATTGTTTTCCCTTCCTGTTCAATCATTTGTTTGCCTAGAGTTTACAATTGCATATTGTTTGCTTATATTTCTTGTATTACCATGAATCCAGCCCCAAACTCTTCTCCAGTTGTCTAAATCTCTCAATGCATTCAGATGCATCTGGAACTCGTAATTTCCTTTTTTTTAAAAAAGACTCCCACTGATCAGAATTGGGGTGACCTGGGGATCTGATCACTTGCTAAATAGCATTTTGACTAATCCTTCCTTCATTAGGCTTCTTCTTCATCACCACTTCCAGAGATTCACGAGTTTCTCACACTTTTGGGGATTCAAAAGTGCCAGTAAGGTAAGCTTGCTGTTTTCCCCACTGCAAGCTTGGGACCTTCCTTGGATCAAAGACATTATTTATTCCTCATTCATTCATCTGCTTGCTAGTTTCCAAAATGTTGTTCTGGGGTCTCCTCTCCCATTCTCCCTGTGTTTGCCCACCTATACTTCCAAGCTGCTGTTTTCACCTGGACACGCTGATCACTCTGTCCTCCCCATGCACTTCCCTTGGCTTCTGGAGGGCCACGTTCCTAGTCCCTCTCCCTCTCTTGCTGCCTCTGCCTCCCTGCTGTCAGGGGACAGGGACAGGTGCCCCAGGATTATAGCCCAAGTCTTGCTCCTAGTCATTTCATCTAGGCTCATGGTTTTAAACAATATCACTTCGATGGTGACACCAAAATTCACATCTCCAGGCATGGCCTTTTCCTGTTTGAGTAGATACTAGAAGGAAATGAGAGGTAAGCCCCCCAGGCACCTGGGAAAGGCATGTTCCGAGCACATGAACAGCAGGTGCTGGTGCTGGAGGTGAGTTCTGTTTCATGTACAGAGCAGCAGCTAGAGCGGCCCTTGGCAGGGAGGATGGATGGTTTGTTGTCAGTTTCTGGGTGACACCGTGGCTGCGGAGTGGCAAATGGATGGAGGGGGCAAACATTCTTAAGTCCCGATGTTTATAGTCATAAATAGAATACCATAAACTATGGGGTTACATTAGCCTTGAACCTCCTCAATTTCCCAACTGCAGAGATTACGCTGTATACCTGACACAAGGACACAACAAGGCAGCTTGGAAGGCAGAATTTCTGTGACGCCCTTTGTGATAAGAGAGACATTTGTAAAATCCATGGTTGGAGAGATGCAATCGTGTCATAAAATAATTTAGGTGTGGATTTGAAGTATATGTCCAGCAAGAGTTCCACTTCTGGGGCGAGGGGAGTGGGGGAGGCAATGAAGGTGTCTTTCAGTGTTAGAAAGTGATCCTCCCGGCAGGGACTAGGGGCTGGGACTAGCAGGCTGCTCTGTGGAGGGAGAGCAGCCAAGGTACTTTCTCCTTTCCTTTTCCCCAGGGACACGGTTCCTCTCTAGATGCCACAGGGCTGTGGCTTGCTGAGGAGGGGAGCCTTCACCTATGAACACTTTCCAAGCAGGCACAGATGGGGCACAGGAGGTGGCCCGAGAGTGACATATTTCTTCCTGACATGTGAGCGCTCATAAAATTATTGTGCAAGAAGAGAGGCTTGAAGATCCTTATTGCCTAAGGCTCCTTTCTCCATCCTCCATAGGGTTGCAACTCAACCTCTTGTCACGGGAGACCTTTGGACTGCCATTTCCAGGGAAGCCCCACCCGTGGGGCTGTTAGAGTCTCTTGCCTGGTTTACGTCACAGCACATAATTCCCGGTTGACTTAAACTACCCAAAAGAACAGCTCTGTGCATCCTGGCTGCTTCTGAATTCCAGGAGGCTCCCCTGTTTCTTCCTCTCCCCCTGTGAATTCTGAGGAGTGTGGGGTTTGCCTCCTCATTCAGGATCTCCCCAGCTCTCTCACCCAATCTCTCACTCCCACCTTTTCCGCTTGGTCCGTAAGTGGTCTTGGAGCACAACCATCTGCCACAAAGGAAATACTTAAGAACTCGAGTTTACATGTTCAAACCCAACAGAGCTACCTAGTTTTGATGTAGAATTATCTCCACTTTGCCAAAGGAAACTTTTAAGGCACAGATTTATTATGAGTGACCAAGGGGATGATGGTGAGGTCAAGGGGAAGTGGGGAATGAAAGAGGACATCCCTTGGGAATTAAGGGATAATTTTCCTGGGCATGATTAGACAGGGTCAGAGACATTAGGTCTCTAGATGAAAAAAAGACACATTTGTCACACCTGAATTGTAACCCGAGACTCTTCTGTCACCAAAGCTCCATGTTTCCTGAGTTTGGGCTGAGAAGTTAGAGGGGGACCTGCAACAGAAGCAGCTGCCTCCTACAGGCCCATGCTGTGGGAGACCAGATGGTGAAAACAATGAAATCCGGGGCCAGGGAAGAATCTACTTGATGCAATGGGCATGACAAAGCCATGGGGCCTGCCTGTAGGAAATGGGCATCAAGGGATTGATGTCTACGGGTTCAGTGGAAAAGCCATGTCTGCAAAGAACCAGACCAAAGGAGCATAGCTTATGGTCTTGCTACTCAAACTGCGTGGACCAGCGGCATCAGCATCACCTGGGAGCTGCTGGGCAGAAATGCAGAAGAATCTCAGGCCCATTCAGGCCAAATCAACATTCCATTTTAGCCAGATACTCAGTGGTTTGTGGGCAGAGTTTGAGAAACACTGTCTGAATTTTTCCAAGTGAAGTGTGGTTGAGTACTTGTTCTACTCAGAGTAGGGTAGGGTCTCTATGTCCCTACATCATACAGACCCTGACTGTGGAGATCCAAGCAACTCTCAAACAGAGCATCAGGGAGGTGGGGCTGCGCAGCCTGTATTAGGACAGGCCTCAAAGTTTGGACCAGACACTCCTCAGTTTCCCCTCCAGCACCAGTCTTACGCTCCTATATGGTAATCCTCCTCGTTCATGTCTATTTGTGCTTGTGTTTCTCCTTGACAAATTCTTCTAAGTGGTCACATTTCAGAGATTGCCAAATTTCCCAAACAAAAAAGTTCACCCATGTGTGTTCCTGCTAACAGCATCGAGAATGCATGCTCTCTACCCTCTTGCCAATATTACCGATCAATCTTCAATTCTGGCATTTGGAAATCCACAAAAATTATATTTAGTGATTTAAATTTACATTATTGGAGAGTTGAACTTTTCATATTTAGTAGTCATTTGTATTTTTCCCTATAATTAATATGTTCTAGTACTTTCTTCATTTTTTAATGATGCATTTTTCCCTATTATTGATTTGTTTCTATGTTTTGTATATGGGGAAGTTAATTTTGACCTCTCTTATGTGTGGCAGATATCTTGTTTTGATTTCATTGAAGGCATGCACACACATACACCTGTACAGTGATGTTTAGAAATGTAACACTGTTATGTAGTCATATTCATTGGTCACATTCTTTGTGACTTCCAGGTTTCATTTTGGTGTTTAGGAAAGCTTTCTCTGTTCCTAGTTTGTGAAAAACATGCACTGATGAAAACAGTGCTTTTTGTCTGCATTTTAAAAAATTGAAATCTTCACTTCATGTAAAATAAATTTGGATTAAAAGAAAATAGAGTTAAGAATTCACTCTGTTTTCTCCAAATGGTTAACAGATTATCCTTACAGATTTTCTCATTTAACAGATTTCCCTCATTGCTTGGAAATGCCACCTTTAAATAATGTACTGAATTCTCATATGTACTTGAGTTTATTTCTGAACTTTTTAATTCCATTTATCTGTCTGCCAGTTCCATGCCATTTTCTTCTAAATGATTATTGTAGCTTTGCTGTGTCTTTTACTCTCGGGAGGGCTGGCCCACCTTTGGGCCAAGGACTTCCTTGGCTCTTCTCCTATGTATTCTTATAGGTAAGAATAATAATAATAAAGCTGATATTTACACACTTTGTACGTGTTAATTAATCTTGTGTTTATTATAAGAACTTTTACTGTTTTCATTTTGCATGTGAGGAAACAGGCACAGAGCTAGTGAGTAACTTGTCTGTATTTTCAGAGTGAAACTCAGAATCATTATCTTGCTATTTCGATTGGGATTGCATTTTAGATAGTTTATATTAGGAAGGATCAATTTTTTTTTAAAGATTTTATTTTATTTATTTGACAGAGAGAGAGAGATCATAAGTAGGCAGAGAGGCAGGCAGAGAGAGGAAGGGAAGCAGGCTCCCCGCTGAGCAGAGAGCCCGATGCGGGGCTCTATCCCAGGACCCTGGGATCAAGACTTGAGCCGAAGGCAGAGGCTTTAGCCCACCGAGCCACCCAGGTGCCCCCAATTTTTTTTTACTATGTTATAACTTCCCACCATGAGCAGAGGTAATAACAATACCTGCTTTCAGGTTAATGGGAGGATTGCCAGAGACAATGCCCAACAGAGCCTTGTAAGGACCTACACTATAATTTCAAAGTGTTGGCTGTTGTTATTATTGATGTTATTATTTATCTACATTGTTTGTGCTTCTCTGACTATTTATAGTTACTTTATACAGATCGTGTACATTTCTAATCAGGAATATGTCCATACATATCATTTGCAAATACTTTCTCTCATTCAAGAGTTTGCATTTTTGGATTTTGTTTGTTTGTTTCTTTCTTTCATGGTGCAAACTTTCATGGTGCTTTTTGGTTTGATGTAGTCCCAAGAGTTCGTTTTTGCTTTTGTTTTCCTTTCCTCAGGAGACAGATCCAAAAAACATTGCCAAGGCCCATGTCCAAGAGATTAGTGCCTAGGTTTTCTTTTAAGAGTTTTATGGTTTCAGGTCTCACATTTAGGTCCCTAGTTCCTTTGAATTTATTTTTGTGCATGGTATAAGAAAGTGGTCCAGTTTCATTCTTTTGCATGTAACTGTCCAGTTTTTCCCAACACCATTTATTAAAAAGACCTGTCTTTTCCTCATTATATATTCTTGCCTCTTTTGTCATCGGTTGACTACATAAGCATGGGTTTATGGTAACTACACTTACTGTGAAGAGTCACTGTGTATGTAATGTGTAGAATTGTCAAATCACTATGCTGTACATTTGAAATTAATATAACATTTTATGTCAACTATACTTAAAAAAAGAATATGTCCATTTTATTTTTAACTGGTTTCCCTTTAATTACAACAGTCTTTTTTTTTTTTTTTTAAGATTGTATTTATTTATTTGAGGCAGGCATGAGCAAGGAGAGGAGGGGAAGTGGGATAGGGAAAGCAGATTCCCCACTAAGCAAGGAGCCCAGCGGGGAGCTGGGTCCCAGGACCCCAGGATCATGACCTGAGGCTAAGGCAGAAACTTAATAGACTGAGTCACCCAGGCGTCCCAAGCCTTTGGTTTTTGTATGTGAATTTCATGAACTGTCACCTTACTAAGTTCTCAGTTTTTTCTAAAAAATGTTTCAGTGGATGCTTTCAAATTTCCAGAATACAATCATAGCAACCACAAATTATGATCCTAGGGGCTCCTTCTCTCTGGACTGTGTTTCTCACTTTGTTCTCTCTTCTAATTGGATTGAGTCAGGCCTTTAGAATCATGGTGAATAAAGTGACAATGGCCATCCTTGCTTTTTCTTAATTTAAATAAGGTGGATTTGGGGGGGGGGGGGGGGGGGCCCATCATTAAGCTATGGGTCATTTTGGGGAAAATACCCATCTTTTACCATTTTACTAAAGATTTTTTTAAAAAGGAGTGAATATTGGATTTCATCAAATACTATTTTGTTGCTCTTTTATTTATCAACATGGGAGTTATGATAAATTTCCAAATATGGAACAAATAACATGCTTTTGTTTGAATGACCGCTGGATTTCATTTGCTAATATTTAACCATTAGAAGTGTGTTTCAGTATTCCTCTGAGTGCCTGGGGTGCAGATTTCTTTTTCTATACTGGCCTTGGCAGGTTTCAGGGTAGGGGTTTTGCTGCAAGAAACTAATTAGCAAGAGAAAGGAATAAGTTCACTCCTGGAGCCAACAGGGCTGGCATTTCTTTGTGTCTTGGACAACTTTCCACACTTCTTTCTTAGTTTTTGGTCTGTTTTCAATCACTGGTTCTTATTTTGTATATTTGTGCTTCCATTATTTTATTTTATATTTTATTTCTTTTCATTTTGTTGATGATTCTTAACCAGAAGATTTGCATATGTGTGGTAACTCATTAGATTTACTTAGGGTTGATTTCTCAAATTTATTTCTACCTTTTACCATTTTACTGACTTTCTTTGGATTTTTTTTCTTTTTTTGGGTGGGAGGCAGTCAGGATCTTACATGGACACCTAATTTATTTTTATGTTTTCTGTTAGAAACAAAAGCCTTAGGTATAGTCTGCAGATTTTGGTATGTCACAGTTTTATTTCCTAGGTAATGTGAGAATGATGTTTTCCTCTATTTTCTTTACTGAGGTGTTTATTACTCACATACTTCACGACTCACTGATTTTAATTGCGGTTATAGTGAACTTTGCCCATAGTCTGTAAACCACCACTTCCGCCAAGATACAGAAGAGCCTGTAACCCTAACAGATTTCCCTGTTGCACTTGCCCCTAGATTCTCTTCGTCTTCGAACCCTGGAAACCCCTGACCTATCACTACACTTTTGACATTCCTAGACTTTCATGGGGTTGGAATCACATAGCAGCTACTTTTTTGTTTCTGACTCTTTTCACTTACCGTACTGTCTGAGATTTATCCATGTAACTATGTTAATGTTTCATTCCTTTTTTGCTAAGCAGTGTTGAGAAAGCACAAAATCTGGGAGTTGGAAGCCCAGGAGGGATTGTGAATGTGAAAAGAAATGTCTTACACAACAGGAATTGCATTGGGTTCTTTACAGTGTGGGGTGTAATGCAAACTCCCTTCTGTCTTCCCCCAAAGTCTCCCCTATGATCTATTACTTGCCAAAGCTTCTTGATGAGTCAACAAAGTACTGAGTCTAGCCCCAAAATGGGTGTGGGGTGAAGACTGGAACCCTGGAAAACAGCGCACCCTGGAAAACAGCGCACAGCTCGATGTTTGGGTGTGTGTTTGTTTGTTTTCCCCTACACTTTGCTCGTGGTCTGTACGTTCTTTGTTTTATCTTTTGTCCTCTCCCTCCTTGTTATTTTGAAGAATGTAAGCCTGGTTTTACTGCCACTAATGGTTGTTTATATATTTTTAAATATCTTTGTTTTAAAATATCTTAAATCTCTTTTAGTTTATCAAGCTTAGTGAACAAGAGCAGAATATACTATCCCATTTTGTGCCCCTGGGGCCTGGGGATTATTCTGACTTAGGAAATCTTGTTACCGCCTGCTTAACAGCTTGCAAGAATTGAGATAGGAGCCCTGTACCTAAAGGAGAGCTGTTACTAGAGATAACTTTTTGACCTGAAACACTTACCAACATGTGCTTTTCCCATCTTCCTGTGAACTGCCCTTCTCCCCTTTGAAGCCCTTAACCCCTGTCCCATTCCTAAGCCTCTAATACCTGACTACTTTTGAGTCTCATGTTTTTGTTGAGACTGTTGTACATATGAAATTAGATTTGTCTTTCTCCTGTTCACTTATGCTCTATGTCAATTTAATTATTAGACCAGTCAAAGAACCTTCTAGAAGGAAAGAAGGACATTTTTCCTGCCCTTACATTAGAAATAAAAGAATGTATGTTGATGCCCTCTGTGACAAATAATGACAGGCACAATCTTATCCATATTCCCCTTGACCCTTCTCCCTTACTTTTATTTAAAAAAATCATTTTCTTAATTGAGAGAGACAATGTGAGCGGGGGAGGGGCAGAAGGAGAAGAAGAGAGGATCGTTAAGCAGACTCCCTGCTGAGGGTGGAGCCTGATGCAGGGCTCAATCCCAGAACTCTGAGATCATGACCTGAGACAAAATCAGGAGTCAGACACTCAACTGACTGAGCCACCCAGGTGCCCCAACCTTACTTTCTTGCTGTCATATTGGATTTCAGTAGTGAATTATTATTATCAATTACTTATTTTCACATATTGTGGAATTCCAACAGTTCACTTGTTTCCAGAAAAGAAACACAGAAGAGATTTTAAGACACTTTTATGTTTGACTGCTGGACATTTTCCTTTAGTGAGTTATGTGGTTCATCATTATTATATCTTTAAGTAAAGCTTTCAGGGAAGTGTTTGGGATGATAGTATTTCTAATTCTTCTGTATTTAAAGATGTCATTCTGCTGCTTTTACTTGCAAACAGAATCTTCAGCTGGGTATGGGATTCTTGGATGTATCTTACTCTCTTCTACTCTCTCAACCCAGGATCTTAGTTAGTCAGTTTGGGGCCAGAGTCCCCAGAAGATCTCATCAACTGATAAGGAGAGAGAGGAAATAGACCATTGGGGTAGCATAGTTCCTACTGGTTCCTTATTAGTGTATGCAAGAACATGTTTGTTAGGAAAAAAAAAGAAGGAGGAAAGTCACCTGTCCACCAGCTACTCACTCTAAATGAGAGGTCCCATGTCAGTGACTGCCTCCCATGAAAAGCCTTAGGAATGTTTACTGGTCATCTTTTAGATGAATGTATTGTCTGCCTTTTCTTCCCCTTTGGAAGGTGCTCATGCACTGGGCAGACTGGAGAGGGGGGCCTACAGGTCTTCACTATGCAAACATTCATTCTATGTGACCCCTAGGGTTGAATTATGACTATGCCTTGGTTTCTCCTTAGATGGAGTTTCCTTCTCCACTCTTTATTCTCTTTGTGAATTTTCTTGGGTTTCAGAAAAGGGAAGTAGGTGTGCATTCTGACCACTGCCTTTCTGTCTCCCTCTTTTTTCTATTTTTTAGCTGCTATCATTATAACCCGTTTTAAAATTTCTGATCTCGTATATTTGTTTCTTTTCATGATTTTACTTGAATAGGAGAGCCTAGAATTTGCCTTTGTGTCTTCCACCCCCAAGAACGGGGAGCAGCCAATTTGCTGAAAACCAATTCATTTACTAAAGGATCATTTCATCAAATGATAAACTGTCTTTTAAAAGCATACTTGCAAAAATAGACTCAAAATGGATGAAAGACCTAAATGTGCGACAGGAATACATCAAAATTCCAGAGGAGAACACAGGCAGCAACCTCTATGACCTCAGCCACAGAAACTTCTTGCTAGAAATGTCTCCAAAGGCAAGGGAAACAAAGGCAAAAATGAACTATTGGGACTTCATCAAGATAAAAAGCTTCTGCACAACAAAGGAAACAGTTGACAAAACCAAAAGACAACTGACAGAATGGGAGAAGATATTTGCAAACGACATATCAGATAAAAGGCTAGCATCCAAAATCTATAAAGAACTTATCAAACTCACCCCCCCCAAAACAAGTAATCCAATCAAGAAAAGGGCAGAAGACATGAGCAGACATTTCTCCAAAGGAGACGTACAAATGGCCAACAGGCACATGAAAAGATGCTCAATATTCCTTGGCATCAGAAAAATAGAAATCAAAATCACAATGAGATACCACTCGTACCAGTCAGAATGATTAAGACTAATGAGTCAGGAAATGACAGATGTTGGCAAGGATGCAAAGAAAGACTGTTTCCACTGTTGGTGGGAATGCAAGCTGGTGCAACCACTCTGGAAAAACAGTATAGAATTTCCTCAAAATAGAGCTGCCCTATGATCCAGCAATTGCACTACTAGGTATTTACCCCAAAGATACAAATGTAGTGATCTGAAGAAGCACCTGCACCCAAATGTTTATAGCAGCAATGTCCAAAATAGCCAAACTATGGAAAGAACCCAGATGTCCATGGATGGATGAATGGATAAAGAAGATGTGATGCACACACCACACACACACACACACACACACACACACACACACACACACAGGAATATTATGAAGCCATCAAAAATGAAATCTTGCCATTTGCAATGACATGGATGGAACTATTGGGTATTATGCTAAGTGAAATAAGCCAATCAGAGAATGACAATTATCAGAAGATCTCACTCATATGTGGAATTTAAGAAACAAAACCGGATCATAGGAGAAGGAAAATAAAAATAAAACAAGACAAAATCAGTGAGACAAACCATAAGAGACTTTTAATTATAAGAAAGAAACTGAGGGTTGCTGGAGGGGAGGGGTATGGGGAAGGGGGTTACTGGGTGATGGAGATTGAGGAGGGCATGTGATGTAATGAGCACTGGGTATTATATGAGACTGATGAACCACTGAACTCTACCTCTGAAACTAATACTACACTATATGTTAACTAATTAAATTTAAATTTAAAGATTTTTAAAAAGATTTTATTTATTTATTTATTTATCAGAGAGAAAGAGAGAGAGCACAGGCAGAGAGGTAGGCAGAGGCAAAGGGAGAAGCAGGCTCCCCGCTGAGCAAGGAGCCCGATGTGGGACTCGATCCCAGGAACTTGGGATCATGACCTGAGCCAAAGGCAGCTGCTTAACCAACTGAGCCACCCAGGCATCCCTTAAATTTAAATTTAAAAATAAATACACAAATTGGGGGAAAATATCTGCTATAGATGGAACATTCGTGTTCCCCAAATTCATATATGTTGAAGCCTTAACCTCCAATGTGATGGTAGTTAGAGGCAAGGCCTTTGGGAGGTAGTTTAGATGCCATCCTGAGGGTGGGACCTCATGGTGGGCTTAGTGTCCCCCAGAGAAAGAGAGATCTTCTCTTTCTCTGACAGCAGCCATCAAGAAAAGCCCATGTGACCATTTAGCGAGAAAGCAGCCACCTGCAACCCACAAAGAGAGCTCTCACCAGAACCCAGTCATGTTGGTGCCCTGATCTCTGACTTCCAGTCTCCAGACCTGTTAAAAGAAAAAAGGAATTTCTGTTATTTAAGCCACCCAATCTATGATATGTTGTTATAGAAGCCTAAGTATTTAGTAAAATCTTGTTCTAAGAGACATATTCTTTTAAAATACATTTGGTGAGTAGAAATATATGCTACTTTTTCTGTATTCATTAGATTATTTGTATTCATTAATATTTATTGATCACTACTCTTCATTCTAAGGATATAGCCATGAACAAAACAGATAAAGTTCCTGTCCTTTGGAGATTGCATTCTTGAATTAAAACAGTGGGAGGGATTCTTCTCTGTAGGGTAACATTTGAGTGAAGACCTGAATAATGTGAGAAGCAGCTATATGGTTATCTAGGGGAAGAGCGTACCAGGTCCAGGGAAGAGCAAGAGCCCGGAGCAGGAAGGTTCTAGGCTGGAGGAGAAGCCGGATGCCTATATGGCTGAAGTGCAGAAGCCACAGGGAGTGTTAGGAGATGGGAGAGATGGGGAAAGGAAACATTGAGGTAGGGTAGGGGTTGCTACTTTCTAGGTGTTGATAGGGAGGGATTCACTGGAGAAATTTGAAGGACATAAGGAAAAAGTATTCTAACAGAGAGAACAGCAGGTATAAAGGCCCTGGAGGTAGCAACCTGTCTTATACGTTTGAGGAATAACATAGAGGTCAATGAGTCAAGCTGGAGAGTCAAAGATGAGGTCAAAGATAAGGGATGAGGTAGAGGGTTGGGAAGGGGTACAGGAACCAGAGCATGCAGACTCTTTACAAGGATTTTGGCTTTCATTCTGAAGGAGACAGGAAGCTATTAGAGGATTTTGAGCAGAGGAGCCATATGATATGATTTGTGTTTTATGACTGCTGTGTGGTGAACAGGCTGGAGGGACAAGGTGAGAAAAGATGGCAGTCAGAATTGGGGTGGAGGTAGTAGAGGAAGATAGAAGTGGTAGGATCGTGGGTGTAACTTTAAAGTAGAACCAACAGGAGTTGCAGAGGCAGTAGATTTAGTGTTACAGAAAAAAGTGAGTCATGGATGACCACAAGGGTTCTTCTTGTGGAAGAGCAATGTTGTCATTTTCTAAGATGGAGACACTGAAGGAGAAGCAGGCTTAGGGGCCACAGGGGTGATGATTTGGGAGTTCAGATTTGGACTTGTTACACTTGAAATGCCCGTTAAAGGGGGCACCTGGGTGACTCAGTCAGTTAAACATCTAGACTCATGATATTGACTCAGGTCATGATCTGAGGGTTGTGAGACTGAGACCTGCATTGGTCTTTATGTTCAGTGGGAAGTCTGCTTGAGATTTTCTCCCTCTCTCTCTGCCCCGCCTCTCTCTCAAATAAATAATCTTAAAGAAAGAAAGAAAGGAAGGAAGGCACACTCATTAGACAACCAGACAGAGGTGTCCCTGTCTAATGAGCGTCCCTTCCAACCAGACAGAGGTGTCTGGTGGGGAGGTGGAGGTCCATGTCTGGAGTTCAGAGAAGAGATCCAGTCTCGGTATCTAAACATGGAATTCATCAGCATAATATAGTATTTATAGATAGGAGCCTGAGTGAGGCCACCAAGGGAGTGAGTGTCTGGGGATTGAGTCTTGGGGAAGATTGGGGTCAAGGAGATGATGATGAGGAAAAACCAAAGGGAAGTGTCCGAATGCCAAGGGAGGAAAGTATTTCAGGAAACAGGGAAGGGTCAACTGTGACAAAGGTCACTGAGAAGTGGAATGAATGAGGTCTGAGAAATGGCTGAGAATTGGCTTTGAAACAAGATCTTGACCACAGGAGACCTGGGTAAGCCCTGATAACAGCTGTTTGAAAGGAGAGGTAGGATCCAACTGGAACAGCAGGTTCAGGAGAGGAGAGGAGGTGATGAGCTGGAGACAGCAGGCTGGCTGTTTTCCAAGGAGTTTCCTTGTAATGAAGAGCAGTGGAAGGGGCAGTGGCTGGGGAAGGGGACAGATGTGGAGTCTCAGGAGGATTCCTTCATCAGCATGTGTGTTCACTATTGGAAATAACGATGATGCAGGAGACAGAGGGATGTCCTGGAGGAACTCAGAGTGGATAGACTGGAGTGTACAGATGAGGATGCTGGTCCTTGCTGGGATTGTGGACAGTTGATCCCAAGTAATAGAGGAGGAGGTGGAACACAAGCCCAAGTAAATGCAGGGGTGTGGATAGGGGGCGGCAGCCTGCAGAAGGATCCTTGCATTGCTTCTACTTTCCACCGGAAGTGAGAGACACTGCCCTACGCCCAAATGCAGAGGCAGCACTTGAGTCTCAAGGAACTGGTTTTTGGTGAATGGAAACCAGCTCTTGGAGGGTCCATCAGTTCACAGATTTTTCATCGTATCCATGAGTTAGTATTTTTATATTTATTCATCTCTCATTTCAGTTCGCTTGCTGTGGTTGTGCTGAGGGCCTGGGTAATTTCCCCATTGCTCTCATTTCATAGTGGGAGCATGTAAGGCAGTGACTTTGACCTTGAGCCCGTCTCTGCTCTGCCCCTCACCCTACCCCGAGCCAAGGATACTGCAGGACACGAACTTCTTCAGCCTGGACCCCAGTCCGAATTCTTGTTGGATGATGTGGGGTCTGTTCTGGTCATAAAACCTGGCGCCCTTCCAGATTCCTCTTCTCCTACTTTTTGTGGCTTTCCCAGAACCAGAAAATGTGTCTGTTACCCAAACTCCTGCTGTTGCATGGAACTCAAAACAGTAGTGTGCACTGTTACAATCCTGAGTCACCTTGTGGTGACCAAACTGTCTAATAAATCTCATGGATGAATAAGAGTCACTACATTTTCCCCAATGGGCTTTTGTCTCTCTCAAACTCACCCTGAATGATCTGAGTATTTGAGATTTTTTTATTAGGAAAGAAGACTAAATCATCTTGTGGCAAATCTTTTATCCCATCTGTAAGCCTCTATCTCATTTACCATCTGGAATCTCTGAAATGCTCTTTGTTAACTGTGTTTAAGAATTAGATTCAATGGAACAGTGTGAATACCACTATATAAAAAGGTGTAGATAAAAAGGCTGTGAGGACAAGCATCCCAACATTAATTGTGGCTAAGTCTGCATAGACTCTGGTAAATATTTTCCTTCTTTATACTTTCCCTCCAATTTTCGATCTTTGTCATTAATATCTATTAATTTATTAATTAAAAAAAAAGCATTTTAAGAGGATAGAAAATATAAACCTATGTATGCCATATAAATCACAATTAAGTAAATGCACATTAATTACAACTGTAAAGAAATGTACCAAAATGTGAACAGTTTTTATCTGGATAGCGGTACAACAGATGATTTTTACTCTCTTCCTTTCGCTAATCTGCATTTCCAAGAACACATTCAAATATTCTTTATTCTTTCCATAATGAAAATTTAGTCTTCTTTTTTTATGAGGTAAATAAAATTCTGCTAGGATGTCCTTGGTTTGGAGTTCCTGTGGTACAGAGTTCTTTTAACCTGCACCTTCAGATTTATTTTGTTCCATCTTGGGACAGTTTCCCTCAGCTCTGCCTCTCATCATTAGGTCCAATCTAACTGTTCCCACTTCTCACTGGGGAACACCCTCTAGTCTCAGGTTTTGATCTCAGGTCTCTGTATTTTTATATCTGTCATCTTTTCTCCCTTTTTATTGTTTTTCTCTTTATTCTAGGGTGCTTTGCATACTTATCCTCCATGTGAGTACCTAAAGGAGAGCAATCCCGTTCTGAAAATAGGATGATGACAACTTCACACCTGGTTAGAAGGGGAATGGGAAACAGATTTGGAACTGAACCCAACTCAGGATGTAACATAAGTGAGGGGACTTTAATGGTATTCAAGAATTCCAGGACTCCGGGGTGGGTCCCTTAGTTACGTGTCTGCCTTAGGCTTAGGTCATGATCCTAGGGTCCTTAGATGGAGTCCCATGTCATGCTCTCTACTCAGTGGGGAGTCTGCTTCTCCCTCTGCCCCTATCTCCTGCTCATGCTCTCTCTCTCTCTTTCCAAAATAAATAAAATCTTAAAAAAAAAGAATTCAGGTAATGTGCTATGTTTAGGGGACTGCTGTGTGAGATCAAATCATGAGTTTCACCTGTCAGTGTAGTGTGGGGGAATAGGCCAACACAAGTGTCCTTTTGCCGGGCACTAGGAGTTTTCTGAGGGGCCCATCTTCCTCCTGGGGTAGGTGGCATCTGCCTCCTTGGAAGGGAGGCCATGTGGAAAAGTGATTCAGAGGATTTGCTGGGCCCAACCATGTTACTGAGATGCTAATAACACTGAAAGGGCTGGTTCCCCAGAGTACAAACACCTCTGCTTCTCCCTCTAGTGCCCCATGTAGTTCAGGCTCCTCATAACATAGTAATTCCCAATTCCATTCTCCCATCCCTGTACTACTGATGTCGTCTGTTTGACTTTTTTTGTGAGCACACACTGCACTGTTATTGTTTTAAACAGTTGTCTTTTAGAGCAATTAAAAATAAAAAATACAGGGACGCCTGGGTGGCTCAGTTGGTTAAGCAGCTGCCTTCGGCTCGGGTCATGATCCCAGCGTCCTGGGATCGAGTCCCACATCGGGCTCCTTGCTCGGCAGGGAGCCTGCTTCTCCCTCTGCCTCTCTGCCTCTAACTAATAAATAAATTTTAAAAAAATAAAAAAATTAAAAATACATATTATTTTAATAATATAATATAAAATATATAATATTTATATGTAAACATATTAACATAGTAATATAATAAATAGTTTAATATAAAATATATAATATTTTAATAATATAATATTTTATCTTTTATTCCTTCTCTGCTGCTCTTCTTTGGTCTTTATTTATTTTTGAGTGTAGGTTCACATTTCTGACCTAAATTATTTTCCACCTCAAGAACTTCTTTCCCATTTCTTGTTGCAATGAATCACCCAGTTTTTGTTTGTCTGAGGAGATACTATTTCTTCTTCACCTTTGTGGGTAATTTCTCTGGATATAAAATTCTAGATTGGCAATTTCTTTCAGCACCTTAAAGGTTTCACTCCACATTCTTTTTGCTCCTGTGGTTTCTGATGAGAAGTCTGCTGTCATTTTTGTTCTTTTATAGGTAAAGTGTTCTTTCCCCCTGGGACTAGGATCCTGTTAGGGATAAGAGTCTTGGGGGAGTGGGGAGTGGTTAAAGATGTTTTCTCTTCTCGCATCCAGACGAGGTGGGGATCTTTCTCCAATTATTCCAGTGGGAACCTGGTGGGGTTCCTGGAGTGATAGCCCATATAAGCATAGTGTCCCCCCATGACTACAGGTGCCCATCAATGTTTTACTCTCATACAAGTCTGCACTCAGATTCCTGCCCTTATCTAAATAATGACTCAATTGCTCCTTCCAGCTTATTGATTCCAGTGCCTTCTATTCCAGATAAGTTAATCTCAGGAGGTACATTTCTAGATGTATTTGTCCTCTAGAGTCCAGCATAATGGTTTGCCTTGTGACCTCAGCTTTCAGATGGTTCCAAGAAGAGTCAATTAACCTCCATTTGTCCAGCTTTTTCTTGGACAGATGGTTTGATGACTTCCAAGCTCTTTACATGATGGTGCTTGGCATTTGTTTTCCCTTAAAGGTGCTTGAATAGATGAATAATTGTTCACTATAAGACTGAAGAACTTTGTGTGTATGCTCCTCAGGCTAAACCCCAGTGTGCCGTGAGTGCATTAGTAGCCAGGCCCCAACCCCAGTTTGTTCAGCCACCAACTCTGTCTTCTTCCTTCTCTCAGGTAAGCATTGAAACGTTAATCAGCAGGTGAGAGTTGGTTTAAACCAGGGCTGGGGTTTTGCCAAATGAGAGAAGGGTAGAGGGTTGATGGTATATGCAAGGGAGTGCTTATAATGGTGAATCTTAAAATCCAAGCTTGGTAAGTAGAGGAGTAAGGAATGGTGAAAGGCCATAGGACTTATTGTAGGTTCTGGTTTCCCTTATGCAGTTATTTTTCTGCTCAAGATCTATTAATGCCTTCTCATTATTTATTTAATACTTTCAATAGGAATCAACAACTATTTGAGGGCCATTACTAGGTGAGGGACTGTGTTAGATGATGTGGCACAAAAAAGGCCATTTGTGCTGTCCAGGGAAAGGAGGCATGTAACTCAAGGAGATAGAGTACCTCAGCTGATTCTGAAACGAGTCTAGACTCTTTAGTTGACTGTTCAAAAGCCTTCACAATTGGGATGCTAAACCACTTTTTGGTCTTATCTCCTCTAGTCCCTTAAACAAATCCAGTGTGAGTCTATTGTCATTCTCCCTCCTCCTCAACTTTGCTTGCTGGTAATAATCTCCCTGGAATGCCTACCTGAGAGACCTCCCCCAACAAAACTCTCTCTCCATCCTGAAGGCTGAGTTCAAAGTAGGACTCCAGGAAGCTCTCCTGATCTCTTTCCTTGGAAGTTGCCCCCTGTCCTCTCAATGGTTCACATGGGGTCCATCACACATAGATATTTGTCTCACCTTTTCCAGCAGACAGCATAGTTATTTTCCTGTCAGTCTGTCTGTGTAGCAGTGTGTCTGCCTTTTATCATAAAGCAGTTAGGAAAGCCCTTGAGGAAAAGAGGAATTTAAAGAACAAGGGTTGAACCAGATGGTTAAAATCAGCCACTGGTTTGGGTTTCTGGTTGTCATGGACACGGTATTTTCTATTGTTGGTAACTCTGGTCTCTATGGTGAGCTCACTGTTAGAGCTAGAACCTTACAAAGGCAAGAGAGGGGATTGGATGTGACCCACTTCATTTTTCAGTGAAGGGGGATAGCAGGTATGGGGAGACAGATAGATGGGGAAAAGACTAAAAATAAATATGTGGCTTTCCAATGGCATCTGTCTCCCAGTAAATATTACATTTTAAGTTAATTTAAATCTTTTTTATATGTATTCCATTGATTCCTGTTAAGACAGTATAGTTCCCTTCACCATGTGACCCCTTCCTCACCACCCTACAAACTGTTGTGTGTCTAAAATGACAGTTTAGGGACTCCTGGGTGGCTCAGTTAGTTGGGCATCTGCCTTTGGCTTGGGCCGTGAGCCGGGAATCTCGGCATCAAGCCTCACATCAGGGTCCCTGCTCAGTGGGGAGTCGTCTTCTCCCTCTGCCCCTCATCCTGCTCTTGCTCTCTTTCCTTCTCAGATAAATATGTAAAATCTTAAAAAAAATAAAACAACTGTTAAGTATGAAAAGTTGGCAGTATGGATAGATAATCTCAACAATAAGGGAATAGAATCCCATGCCAGAGAATTCAAGGAATATGTGGTACATGTGGCACATACAGGGCAACACTGAAGAGACCAAGAATAGGCTTTCTGGTCCCATTTCTGGTAAATGGATGAAACCCAAAGGGAACCTTCTAACTCAAGTGATAAAGCTTAGAAGCAAGGGTGTCAAGGACAAATCAGAGGCTTTTAACACCTGGGCTGTCTTTTGCTCAGTATTTATAGAGTTGGCTTCAGCCAACATAAAGCAGTAACCTCAGGAAAGAGTAGGGTACAGCCCTAGCTGGAACCTGGCATTGCTCACTACCTGGAGTTAACCAAACAACAAAGTTTGAAGACACAGTCTTCACACAAGACCACTCTCATTTCTGACACCAACTGTACATTTAGGGGTTCCTGCAGATCACCCCCAGTTTTGATAATTTATTAGGAAGACTCATAGAACTCACCCAAAGCTGTTTACTCATGATTATGGTTTATTACAGGGAAAGGACACAGACTAAAATCAGTGAAGGGAGGAAGCATACAGGGCAGATCTGAGAGGGTTCCAAATTGTTTCACTCCTCTTCCCATGGAGTCAAGTTACCTATTCGAAGTTGATGTGTGACCATACTCACAGAGCACTGCTAATCAGAGAAGCTTACCAGAGCTTCAGTGTCCAGACTTCATTAGATAGGCAGGATTAATGGATTGATTGTCCATGTGGTTGAACTCAGTCTCCAGGTGAACTGATATCATGTGCCCTAAAGCACTCACCCTAAATCATGCAAGTGGTCTTTTGGTCATGGCCAGCCCCTACCTTAAGACTGTTGAATATGCCAAACCCCACTTTAAGATCCAGCAGTGCCAGTCCCTGCCTTAAAGAAAGGCACTTCTATCAAATATGCTACAGATTAAGTCCCAGAAGCTGAGGCAAAAGCCAGACCTCATTTTGTGCAAGATCAAATTCTTTACCACACAGCTACATACATCGCAAATTAGAAACAAAGAGTTAGCTCATGGGATGGCAGTTTTATCCCACAGAGAACATGGGTCTACTTTCCTTCTCTCTCTTGCCAGGTGGCTGGATTGTAAAAATGGAAACGTAAGTTTGTATCACCTGGGTCTCTAGCTTAAGAACTGAGAGAGAGCTACTAAAGAGCTCAGAGTGGGGCGCCTGGGTGGCTCAGTGGGTTAAAGCCTCTGCCTTTGGCTCAGGTCATGATCTCAGGGTCCTGGGATGAGCCCCGCATCCGGTTCTCTGCTCGGTAGGGAGCCTGCTTTCCCCTCTCTCTCTGCCTGCCTGTCTGCCTACTTGTGATCTCTGTCTGTCAAGTAAATAAATAAAATCTTTAAAAAAAAAAAAAGCTTAGAGTGAGGGAAAATATTTTCTTTATCTATAGTCCAAATATCAGAATTAGACTACCTTTTATTCATTCAAAAATTAGTAAAACAAAAACCAAACAAACTCCCAAAAAACTCATATGGCAGATAAGAAATATTTTATAGCTTGAAGATGGGGTTGTGATACAGAGGGAAAATATATAATTCAAGAAGGAGGAGCAAGTTCTAGAAAGCACCTGCAGTGTGTTCTCAATATGATTGATGTATGGACTTGAAGTAAAGATAATGGGTGGGAGATAACACAGCCAAGATGATGAGACAGGTGGGTGATGAGCAGTCATAAATGGGGGTTAAAAAATAAGAAAGAGTTTAGTTAAAGAATTTAAATCTTCAAACAATTAGTAAAGCAGAATCTTTACTGCTTTACTAAACCTACATAAAATCAAATCGTGGTGTGGGAAGAGAACCTGAGAAAGTTTCCCAGAATGTGGAGGAAAAGGTATAGGATAAAAAGGATGACAGAAAAAGTAGTAGATATTGAGGAGGAAGGAAAGAAGTCCCAAATCAGATACTTGGTGATCATGAAGAAGGCTGGAAGCAATGCTGAGATACCAGAACATAAAATAGGAGAAATCTTTCTTGATCTGAGGGAAAAAAAACTTAGTATCAAGAGAGAGTAATTAGAAAAAATGTGTCCACCCTCCAAGATGGCTGTAAAGACCCTGCCTGCTGGTATTCACATTGTATCAGGGTAGCTCTGTGTGCCCAGTGGAATATGGTAGAATGATTTTCACTTCTGAGGTTAGCTTATAAAGATCTACGGTTTTGTCTTGGTTGTTCTCTCTCTCTCTTGGATCATTCTCTCTCGAGGAATCAAGCTGCCATGTCAGAAGCAGCCCTTTGGAGAGGTCCATGAAGGGAGGAACTGAGGCCTTGTATCAACAGCCATGTGAGGATTGTCCTTCCCCAGCAAACCTTCATTGACCACAGCACCAGCCAACATCTGGACTGCAACCTCCTGAGAAACCCTAAACCAGACCCATCCAGCTAAGCTCTTTCTGGAGAGATAATAAATGTTTGTTTTTGTAAGCTGCTAAATTTGGGGGTAATTTGTTATGGAGCAATAGATAACTAATATAGCCACTAAGTGAGGGAAATAGAAGGGAAATCAGGTGATAGTTGGAAAGAGAGAAAATCCAAGAGATCAGAATATGTTTAAATGTTAGTGGGAGAATTCAATAGAAAAGAAGAAAGGTTAGGGATGGAGAAAGGGTTGTGTGATAGCATGAGGTTCCTAAGAAGGCCAGTGGGGTGGGTTGCAGGGGACAGGGTAGGAGTTAGCCATCAATAGCAGAAGGGGCACCTTTTAAGGGTCTCACACTCAAATGCTTATTCGTCTGCCCACTGAGACATCTGAGTTTGAGATCCCATGAGAGTAAAACTCCGACAAGTTTAATTGGGAAAATGCAAATACATAACATAAATAACAAGAAAGCATATCACAGAAGATGCAGATGATAGTTAAACCACTGTAAGGAAAATTATACTCAACTCAAAGCTAATGAATTTGACAATTCAGATGTGATTTTTTTAAAGACAATTAGTAATTATCAATTGCCAGAATTGTTTCACAGAATAGGAAAGTCAGGATAATAACCATGGGACAAATGGAAACAACTGCCTGAGTAATATATTAAGAAAGATTGGGGCACCTGGGTGGCTCAGTTGGTTAAGAGTCTGACTCTTGATTTTGGCTCAGTTCGTGATCTCAGGGTTGTGTGATTAAACCCCGCATTGGGCTCCTGCTGGGTGTGGAGCCTGCTTAAGATTCTCTTTCCCTCACCCATTGCTTCCCCATCCCAAAATAAATAAATAGAGGTATTAGACACATCTGTAGGCAATTTTTGTTCAAACTCTACAGTTCTGTTGTTAACATAAGAAGTGACAAGTCATGTGTAGTCAGTCATTTACAGTTCAATGAATTAAAAACTAAGTAAAATTTAACATTCAGTTTCTCAGGGGCAATAGTTACTTTTCAAGTGCTCAACAACCAAATGTAGCTGGGGACTGCCATATTGGATAATGCTGATCTAGAACATTTCCATCACTGCAAAAAGTTTTATGGGCCAGTATTGTTCTAAAGGAATAGATCATTTTTATCTGGTGTAACTTGTTTCCAGGCATGTAAAAAGGCTGTGAGTATCCCAATTTATCATGAACAACTGTAATAACTTTGATGCCAAAACACAGCCAAGATGACCTCTTAGAAGTTAGAAACCAATCTTGTATGTGAATAGATGCAAACATTCTGAATAAAGCTCTGGTACTTCAGTTCTGGACACTCACTCAGAACTAATCCAATGTCAATTGACAGTCTGGAAGTGCAAGAATATTTTCATAATAGGAAATCCATTAATATAATTTAACACATTACTAAAGAAAAGGATAAAACCACAATTGTCTTCACAGATGCCAAATGAGTGTTTGATAAAATTAAAGTCATTCCTGAATAAGCTGAGACAAGATGGGATTTTATTTACTATGCTGAAGTATAAACTTCTTAGATATTAACATCATCTCACACCTCTTGGAAACAGTCCAACTCATATTTAATGAGTCCAGGCATTTCAATTAACTTGAAGAATAAGACAAGAAGAAGCTTGTTATCATTATAAGGTAATATTGCTCTAGAAGTTTCAATCTATAATAAAAGAGTAAGAGTAAGAGGTACAAAGAAAGGAAAGGAAGAGAGAATTTTATCATAATTTTAAAGGACAGTGTGGATGTTTACCTCAAAAAGTCCAAGAGAATCAATTGTAAATTAATAAGAGTTCAGTGTGATGGTTAATTTTGTCAGTTTGACCCAGCTAAGTGTTGCCTAGAGCTGGTGAAACAAGGTTTTTGGGTGTGTCTGGGTGAGTGTTTCTGAAAGGGATTAGTTGGTTTTTTGTTTGTTTGTTTGTTTGTTTGTTATGAGAGCTGGGGGTGGCTGGAGGAGGGGCAGAAGGAGAGAGAGAAAATCTGAAGCTGGATGTGGAACCTGACATCAGGACCCTGAGACCATGACCTGAGCCAAAATCAAGAGTCAGACATTTAACAGACTGAGCCACCCAGGCAGCCCTGGAAGAGATTAGTTTTTAATTCAATAGACTAAGAGATGTGGATGGGCACGATCTAGTCTGTCGGGGACCCAAATGGAACTAAAAGATGAAGAAAGGCCAAATTGTTTCTCTATTCTTGCACTTGGACGTACCACTTCTCCTCTTAGACATCAGAGTTCCTAGTTCTCAAGCCTGTGGCCCCTAAATCTTACACCGGAGGCCCCCTTGTTCTTAGGTCTTTGATGTTGGACTCAATTATGTCACTGGCTTTCCTGGTTCTCCAGCTGACAGAGGACCAGGGACTTCCAGGCCTCCATAGCTGCATGAACCGAGTCCTATAATAACTCCCTTCTATATCCTTTATGTATCATGTTGGTTCTGTTTCTCTGGAGAACCCTGGCTAATACACTCAGTGATGTGTGAGAAAGGTAAACCAGTTGCCAGCAACCCAGGATGGGAATCACAACCAAGACGGCTGTGTTCTCCGACTGAACAAAAACATGCGAGGAGATCACTGACATCAGACCCTGCTGGGTCAAGGCAAAACCTGCATCTCTCCATAATCATGTCTGAATCCAGACAGAAACATGGAGATTGTCCAAGATACAGAAATGACCAAACAGCCCCTGTCCAGGGAGCCACGATTCTGCTTCTTTACCTCACTTCAGTCCTACCAGCTTCTAGAAAGGAAGGCGTCAGGTACTGATCACAGAACTACCTTTCCTGAGGGTGTGTAATCTGGAGCAAAACCCTGCTTCCTGGAGCCATCCCCCAGTCCTGGACATCTTTATAACACCCTCCTGCTGAGACACCCAGGGATCCCCTTGCTGTGTGTTTTCCCTCATTTCAATGAACGGCAAGCCCAGTTTGTTCAACTATATGCATATTCCTGGAGGTCTTCGGCTGGGGGACACTGATGGGTGAGAAATCACACATACAACAGGGACAGCAGTAACAACAATGTAACTTCCTCTAGCCACTGACAACTAGGAAAGAAAATACAAAGCAAAAAGGCACATGCACAGATTTATACATTTTTAGAAGTTCTAGAAGGAAATACAGCTAAACATTAACTGTGGCTACCTTCCAGTTTGCAGAATGTTGAGTGACTTAAAAAAATGTTTACACATTCTCTGTACTTTCAATGATGAACATATGGTATTTTTTATAGCCAGGTAAAATGTCATTTCTGGAAGCGGTGACTAATGGAAGTGAGTTGAAATTCTCAAATGAGATCATTGTGTTCTAAACTAATAAGGGTATAGAAAGTAGGCTGCAGAACTAAAAGAATTATCCAGACTTTTGGTGTTCTCCTGCTCCCAGGGGGCTCATGCCTGCTCCCAAATGGGATGGAACTGGGGAGGGCGCAGAAGGAGCTATTGGTAAAGCCAAGTGATGTCTCAGATGGGACAACCCTGCCTGCTCCTTGGGCCAACACAGATGCTCCTCTCTGCTTCTAGCAAAGCATCACATGGTGTGTTCAGGCTTTTGGGAGCCTGGCCTTGAGTCTGGCCATTGACAATGTTGAACTTCACCTAAACTCTTCCATCCTTTGGTGTTCAGGAAACAAAGTGTGCTTACTGCAAAGAGCCACCTTTTCTCATCGGACTTAGACAAGAGTCAGGGATGCCCCCCTTGTTTACCTAAAGGCTAGACACAGACCCTCCAGATTCCCCTTCTTCCTTCATCAGTGATTGGCTGAACTGATTGTCTCCACAGATCAATCTGCACAACGTGCTTGTTGACCAAACTGGTTAAGTTTCTCCCCTTCACCCAGGTCCCTGAACTTTGGCCCATCCTCAACCTGAGCCAGCACACACCCTGGCCTCAGCAGTTCCCTTCTGAGAAGAGGCTGGTCCCAGGGTATAATATTCTCTGATCTACTGTCCAATCAAGCCACTTCCCTTCATCCTGTGTCCCAACACCAGGTTCTTTCTAACATTGTTTCCTCTTTCCTATAAAATGAAACTCCTTCCTCATTGCCTCAGCCTTGAGACACTTACAGATCTTGTGGTCAAAAGTAATCCCTAAGGCAAGAGCCCCTTCCCCTTCTTTTGCAATAATCCTGTTGAATAAAGTTTCTCCTTACTAATTACAATTTTTTATTTGACAGTATATAAATATGAAAGAAAACAAAACAAAAGCAAAATGTCCCAATTTTCCTCTATAAAAGGATGGGAGTCTGTATGATCCACCACCCATTAAAAGAAGTTCCTGAACCAACATTTAGTTGAAAATCAGGGACCTCCAAGGATGGAGAACACCGCAAGTTGGAGAGGTGTGGGGAGTTGGTATAAATAGTGCCATGTTGCAAGCTAAAGAGAACATGGCAGCATCTCCAAACCCAGATTCTAAATATCCCCAGGAGGAGTGCCTGTGTGGCTCAGTCAGTTAAACATCTGTCTGTGGCTTGGGTCGTGATCCCGGGGGTCCTGAGATCAAGTCCTGCATTGGGCTCCTTGCTCCTCGGGGAGTCTGCTTCTCCCTTTGCCTGCTGCTCTCCCTCCTTATGCACTAGGTCTCCCTCTCTCTGACAAATAAATAAACACAATCTAAAAATAAAAAATATATATACATATCCCCAGGAAAGATTATAAAGCACACAGAATAAAAAGAGTATCCATTCTACCTAAGCTTAAATCTAGAGAAAATAATTTTTCTTTCTCTATTGCACTTGAACTATATATGTAAGAGACAAAGTGTTCTCAGAGATGAGTTTTATTGTTGCAAAATCCTTGTGGGATTTCCTTGATCTGTCAGCTCTCCGGAGAGAACATTTTCGAGTGTTTCTTCTTCCAACCCCACATTTTCAGGCTCATGTTGTTCTGGTGAACAAAAAGCAAGACTCTGATTTGGTTTGACATGTTACACAGAACAAGACGTCAGTTCTCCAAAAAAAACGTATGTTCCACCCGTAGGAGGATTATTAAAAGGCATAAAACTTTATAACCATTAAGCAAAAACAGGTCCATCGTTATGCTTATTAAGGATAATCATAGCATTTAATCTGAAGGGCATAAATTGGTCAAGTGAGTAATTTAATCTGGCAGACACCAAAATTATATTTAAATATTACAGCAAGGAGACAAAACACAGAGCTGGTTGTCAGATGGGCTCAAAATCTTTTTGAATGCCTTTCCAAGGCTTGTAAATATTTCCTTTCATTTCTTATTCCCCTCCCTGCTTTGAGTCAAGCTCATCTGCAGGTTGTGGCTTTTGGGGAAACTGAGGACTGTTTGCACTCAAGTGTGGTTATAGTCACTTCTGTTTATTGTCATCCGTGGTGAAAACCTGAACTCTCTAGCTGCCAGGTTTAGAATGTTCTTCCTACAGACGAGC
>ML109658.1:0-12128 GCA_003697995.1 Taxidea taxus jeffersonii | reverse complement strand
CCTCCTTCCCATGTATCGATTCCATGTTATTGGTGAACAAGCTTCTAGAGACGTGTCGGATGAAAGCTGCAGGCTGCTGGTGTTTTCTCTCCATCCACTTGCGTGTACGCTGGTGTCAGTGATTCCACTGTCTTCCCCTGGGAAGCAGCTGTCCTGTGTATCTGGAGAGAAGGGCGAGCTGTGGGCTTAGCCATGGCTTGACCCATTCGAGGCTGCGTGTCTAATCTGATCAGAAATCCCATCCCATTCACCCCACTGTGATGGGCTGAAGAAAAAAAACAAAAACATTTTATTAGGTTTCATAGTAGATGGTTTCACCTTCAAATGTGACAGATACCACATGGCTCCATATTTAATTTCCCCAGTGAGGTGAGTGGATGGAGTGGGCGGATGGTTTCTGACAGTGCTGGGCAGACAGAGAAGAGGTGTCAGTTTCCATCAGATCTGTTATAAGGGAAGTCAGTAGGAACGTAGGGAAGCCACCAGGGTCACATGTGTCAGGGAATCCTGCTCCTCCCTCAACACGTTCTTAGCAGGATGTTGATTCTCTTGCCCCAACTGTCCTTTGAGGCCCCCAAACTCCCAGCTGATCTGCCTCAAGTGAGAACCATGTTACCCAGGTTATGCTTCCCAGAACTGATCAAAAGCCTGGCTGAGATGAGAGTTGAGGACGGGCTGGCCAGAGGATCTAGGGCTGGTTGTCCCTTCAGTTCCTCTCTGATTAGGTCCAAGAGCTGTGCTCCTGGGCCAACCTGCTGCAGGCCTCTGGGAAGGCTGTTGCGACACTTCCCATTGTGCGACTCCAATGATGCCTTTCAAAAACTGTTCAAGAACTCTTCTCTGTTTTGTTTTTTTTTCTATGAGTTTGTATCTAGATATAGAGACCTGGTTAAATAGAGGTTTTATATTTTTGGAAACTCAGTCTTATGGGCAGTGGTATGAACTCTCACTGGGAGGGCCCAATTCCAGTTGTCTTTCTTTTTTTCTTGTCTTTTTTAAAATGACCATTGCCTAGATTGATATATGAATTTTACAGCTCCTTTTGACTACTCTGTGCAGAGAGGCTTGGTCGGGGGCAGGGGGTGAGAGTGGAAGTCGGCTCTGGCAGTTGTCAGTGAATGTGATGTCTGTCGAGATGGGATGGATTTGTGGTATAATTGACAGGACTTAGGGTTGGGTTAGATGCGGGGGAGTAGGGGAAGGAAGGAGCCAGAAGGACCTCCACCAGCTTCTGGCCTTAGCAACTGGGCTAGATGGTGCTCTTTCTTGAGGTGATTAGGGAAGGACCTGGTTTGAGGATAAAATAAAGAATCCTGCTTGAACACCATTTTGAATGCCATTTGGGATATCTCAGTGGAAGCATTCAGGAAGCAGCTGTCTCTGCATCCAGAGCCCAGAGAAGGGGATGGCTCCCAAGAAGAACATTTGAGAGACATACACACAGATGGCATGCAAAGTCATGGGAGGTATGAGATCACTTAGGAAAAGTGGAGACACAGAAGGGAAGAGGTCCCAGGATATGGTGGTAACCATGTGGAAACATGGAGCATGTGGAAACAAGGAGCAGCCAGCAGGCCAGGAGGAAAACTGAATGACATTGCAGACGCCAGAGAGGATGGTGTCCCGCTAATGAGTGGTCAACTAGGAGGAGGGGTGCTGAGAAACCACATGAGATGGGCACAGGAAAGGGACCATTGGCGATTATATTTGGTAACATGGAGGCCACAGTGAACTTGTCAAGAGTGCCTTCTGTGGGCTGGTGAGGCAAGAAGCCAGAGGGGAGTGGGTCAAAGAGAGAATGAGAGGCGAGGATGTGGGGAGAGTGTGTGTAAATGAATCTCTAAAAAGTTCGACTGTGAAGAGGAAAAGAATGTTGGGTACTTTCCTAGCAACTGGCCTCTTTGTTAGCATGTGAAAATGAATCAGTGTAACTGACTGGGCCTTGTTTTTATGTTTGGTTACTAGAAACCAGCACTCAGTTTGTGACCTACTTATAACAAGAATTTAGGATTTTTACACCCTGGCTCAATTTTATGTCCCTACACTTATTTTTCATTCTATTTTGACTCCTTTTTTTTTTTTTTTTTTTTTTTTGGTGAAACAGAAACAGAAAGGAATTTATTTCAGTGAGGCTAACACCAGGAAGACAGCAGACTAGTATCTCAAAGACAGCTTCCAAAGTGCTGAAAATACTTCTAGTTTTTGTAGAAGGAAAATGTGGGACAAAGGTCGGTGAGTATGAGCAGGTGGGCAGTAAAGGTCAGGTTGATCATTGTCTTGGGCTTAATCACATGGGGTCTGCTGACTCAGGGCAGTTCTGATTGCTTGAGGGGATAGTTTTTCGGTTCTCTATTATGGAATGCTTGGCCTGTGAGGTCTTTTCCTCGAGTTAAGAGAGAAGCTGGAAAGAACTTAGAAAGTACAGACTCTTGACTCCACTCTTAACAGTCCATCTTGTTGATTTTATGTACCATGTTAAGATGCTTTAAATATTATCTTCAGAAACCTGAGCATGTAGATAAATTATTGCATAGGCTTGAAAGCACTGTCTGGATCAAGAACCAGCCTCACTAAAGTTAAGTGTATTTTTAAAATTTGTTTTGATTGCTTGTAACTTCAATTCTTGGCCCCAATTTTATTTTGTGTCATATCAGGAGATTAGCATCTACCTCATCCTTGGAGACAAGCTCATTCCTCCTACAGCACTGAGATGAGTCGGTGGTGGTCTGGGAGGTAGACCTGGCCCACCTTGCCACTTGACAGGCATCAGCACATGTAGTCATGAACATGTCTTCCAGAAGCCCTAAGGGCTGAAGGCCCACTCAAGCTTTATCATGCATCAGAATTGCCTGCAAATCTGGTAAAAATGTGTAGGAAATCAGAATATGTCACCTTCAAACATGCCACCTTGGCGCTAGGATTATTCTGAGCTGAACACAGTGGAGAAACAGCAGATACCAAACAAACTCTGGGTCTTCCTCTATTTGCCTAAGAGCAGGATATAAATTTCCATTTGTCCAGGTGTCTCCTTAGCTTGGAGCGGGAAGAGGAAGACAACTGTAGACTCACCAGCTGGGAGACAAGACTGATGGAAATCCACATAACAAACTTCACTAAACAGCTCTCGTCTTCCATTAGTTCCCCCCACTATATTTACCTTCCCACAGCTGACCACCCCTAAAAGCCCAGACTGCCTGTCCTTTGTCTTGTCACTTCTCTATAAATTTAGTATTCTCTGTTAGGGTGCTATATAAGCCCCAAGTTCTAACCACCCCTTTGAGTTACTCATCACTGCGTTTCTCCTGCTCGTATGCTGCCTACATTCATAAATACTGTCTCGCTTTTAGCCCGTCTTTTATTGGTTTAATTTCCAGGGCCTCAGATAGAATATAAAAGGACAGAGGAAAAAAAAAGTGTTGTTTTATTTTTCTCCCTTACAAATTCTTATCTGGTAGGTCTGGAGTGGAGCCCAGGAGTCTATTTCTTTTTTTTTTTTTTTAAGATTTTATTTATTTGAGAGAGATCACAAGTGGGCAGAGAGGCAGGTAGAGACAGAGGGGGAAGCAGACTCCCTGATGAGCAGAGAGTCCGATGTGGGACTCGATCCCAGGACCCTGAGATCATGACCTGAGCCGAAGGCAGAGGCTTAACCCACTGAGCCACCCAGGCACCCCAGGAGTCTATTTCTAACAAGCTCTCATGTGATGCTGATCGCCACTGGTCCGTGGACCATACTTGGAGCAGTGAGGACACAGGTCAACAGAGGCTGACTGCAGGACAACACTGTCATTTCCTGACAGCGCACTGGAGAAGAATGAGGCACAAACAAGTTACCTGCAAGAGAAAGGGAGCAGGGGACAATAGTAGAAAAGACCGTTGCCCCGAACAACTCCTTAGTCACGTTTTTATTAGATATAGACAGTAATCAACAGAGGAGCCGAAGAAGGTTAAACATTAATCATATGCCTTGTAGATAAACAAGAATGAAGGCAAAATATGTCTGGTCAAGCAGTATAAAGTTTATAGTTGAGCAAGCACATTCAAAGGACTTATCTAATTAGCCACAGGTGCTCTGGGGCGGGAGGGGAGATAACGGAAAAATGAAGCAGGTGGCGTTCAGCCCTGAGTGAGCCGGGCATTCCCAGCTGCTCGGCTGTAAGGCCATATATCGTCCTCTCCCACAGAGGCCTGTTGCCAGTATGTGTTTTTCTTAAGGCTATATCTAAACATGCTTGGTAACTAGTAGAATTTCTCATGGGTTATATTTTAAGTAATGCATTGTTTTGAGGGACAGTTACACAACACATCCAGCCCCTCTGGACTTCTGAAATGTGCCTTCATCTGAGCTGATGGACCATATTCATCTGGGAGAAGGGACAGCCACCGAATCGGAGAGCCTACCTGGATTTGTACCAGGGATTAGAAGGCACAGGTTTATTTGTGAGAATCACCTAACCTTCCAATCTTGTCTACTGAAAACTGAGAGCCAGATGCCATTTCAGGTTCCCGGCTCAGATTTGCATCAGTAGCATTGGACCCGAGTGTTTGCCTACTCTCTCCCTTTGAGGAATCACACGCTAATCACTGTACATGGCTTGAGGCAGACTACTGCTCACCAGTGGCTTTGGAGGATCTTGCTAAGAATAGTTTGGTGGTGGTGCTTCTTGGGGTGGGGGTGTGGCTGTGAGGATTAGCTCATTAATTATGCAGACAGCTGCCAGCTGCAACAGTAACTAGCAAAGCCCCTGACACGAGAAGGATCCAAGGTATCTTTCAGACCAGGGTTGGGCTTAGTTGCTGCATTCCTAGAGTCAGGAATGCCTCGGGAAGCCCAGAGCCCCAGGAAGAGGTCAGCCTAAGTTGGACTCTACCTGTCCATCCCCTCTTGGATCCACTGGCTCCAACTTGGTCCTGAGAGAGCTGTGGAGTTTCCCCTGGTCCCTCTCATGCACTCTCACCTTGTTAAAGCAGCTTTGTTCCAGGAGGATTTGTAAATTAATCTGTCACCGTGTCACCATGGCAACATACTTATGTATCTCAAACACTATGAGCACAGGGGGCCAGGATTTGAGAAACGACTTTACCTAGTGCCCTAGCTAGTGATTAACAAAGGATTATGCTGTAGAACACACAAGGCAGGCTGGTTGGCTCCCAGGCAAAGAAGGCTTAGGGACCTGATGTCCAGTTCTCCTCCTTTAGAAGGGACTGAGATTCATTAAAGAATCAAGGGCCGGGCGGATCCCTTCTGGCCTCAGGGGACATATAATAACCTCCCAGGGGCACAAAAGAGAAACCCAAAGGAATGGGAGAGTGAGATCTTGCATTTCCAGCACAACGGGGGACACAGGTGATGTCAGACAGGGAGGCTGAGACGAGTGAAGAGCATAAGAGGAGGTCGGGGAACAAGCAGGGTTCTGTTCCCCTCCCCTCGGCGGCTCCCCTCTACTCTCTGCCGCTCCCCTTCCCTTCCTCCTCATCCATTCATTTGATGGTTTGGGGAGGGACCAAAGATGCAGAGGATTGATTCCTCTACCTCAATACTTGGGGCATTTACTAGTCCATACAAGACCTCTCTCCTGTTTCCTTTTTCTCTCTCATCCCTCACTCCACACCTACTGCCCTCCCTGTTCTAGATGTTTCTGATTGGACTTCCTAGAAGCAGAGCTGGAGACAGACTCTTATTCAGTGATTTATTACCGGAGAGCTCTTAGGAAATAATGGCCAGGTGAGCAGGGCAGGGGAATGGGAAGACAAGGGTTCCAGGGACAGCTTGCTCCAGCCACATCCCACGGGGTGGGGGGTGGGGGGAACAAAGTGCGGCTCTCGCTTTGCCCTCCTGCCTCCCTTACCCTGAGGCAAGGAAGCAGGCCTGTGGTGTGCATCTTCTGGGTTGGGGGCTGCCCTTGAGGCCGCTCTCCTTAGCTGAGGGCCATTCTCCAAAGAAATGAGGCAGCCAGGCAACACAGTAGTCAGTACTCATAGTGGAGGGAGAGGGCTGGGGACCCCAGAAAGGTGAAAGAGCCGGGTGGGACGCCACCGACTGCAAAAGGCAACCGCCAGGATGTGTTTAATAAATGTCCGCCTGTGGCTAGTGATTCTTATAACATGATCAGTGCTCATTCAGACATCATCTCCTGAACCCCTAGTCTCTATCTTGGGCTATTCTAAGAGCGAGGGGGCTGGAGTTGTGATGGAAACAGACTGGATGGCTCCCCTCAGGGTTGCAGTTTCGGGGAGAAAATCGATACTAAACAACCACTCACCTACAGGGACAGCTGGCATCCAAATGCGAGCAGGGTGAGAAGGAGCCACCCGGATGAGGCTGATCCCAGTGCAAGGCCAGATTCCTGCCGGGGAGGAGTTTAGTTAGGGCTAGAGCTGATTCAGCCCTAATGAGCACTGAATGGGAGGGCGGGGGCTCCACGCAGAGAGAGAAAGGAGCTCTGTGGGTTCAGGGAATGCAACAAAGGTCAGTGTGGCCCGAGTACAGCGAGCCAGGGGGAGAAGGGGCCACAGCATAGGGTGCTGAGCCTCCCAGGTTCTGTTTGGGGCTGAGGATTATCCCAGAAGCTCAGTGGGAATCCCCCGAAGGCTTGGAGCAAGGAAGGGGCATGATCCCTCTGGCAACTCAGGGGAGATGAGTGGAAGAGGGGGTGGGGGGGCACTGGTGAGGGAACAGCAGGCCTGAAGCTCCCCCTCCCTTGTGGACCAAGGTGCCATTTTTGGAAGGGCAGATGTGGGGCAGGCCGCTGGGAGGGTGTTTTCAGAGCTCAGGATGGGCTGTGCTGGAAAGTTAAGTCCCGTAGTGGTCCACATGCAGGGGCTATTCGTCACTCAGGGAGAAGGGACAGCTAGGAAGAAAGAGAAAAGTGAGACCAGGACCAAGGCCCAGGCAGACGAGGGGCAACCAGCAGATTCTGAAGGAGAAACCACAGAGGGAGGAGTAGCACAAAATGGTCACAGCAATGAACCCTAGAGTTGCTTCAGGGAGGAGGGCGATTGGACTGGGGGGAAAGCGGTTAGGTGACCATCGGTTGGGCCTGGGGATGCGGCCACTAGGGATGCTGCGTAGAGGTGAGAGCCACCGGCAGCTCTCCAGGGGTGAAGCCAGGCTTGAGGGGATGCAGGGACGCAACAACGCATCTAAATAATCTTGGATATTTGTGGAAAGAAAGGGTAGCCTCTGGACTGGGAGTCAAGGGGGACACAGAGGTGGTGGACCTGTTTGAATGTGGGTAAGGAGCTGATTTGTGGGGAGAGGCCAATGATTTGGGAAGGAGGGGGTTAATTGCTAGAGGAAGTCAGCACAGGTGGGAGCGGGTAAGAGGCAGACCACAGTCTCCATTATTTGGCCAGCATTGGGCCCATCCACATCTGGGTCTTGGGCTAGGGATGGGAAGAGCAGGGAGGAAGGGGTGGGAGCATGTAACATAGCATCCTGGCCTAAGCATGGGGCGGAGACCTCACCTTCCACATCCTCTTGGATCCTCTTTCCTCTGCTGACCCTGGCAAAAGGTCATCACCCCCCTGGTCCTCAGGAGCCTACTCCTCCCATCCTGCACCCTGTCTGCCATCTCTCCCCAGACACAGTCTCTTCATGCTGCCCTCAAGATGACTTTTCCAAACAAAATAAATTTGCACCCTCTAAGGAAGGATTTACTCGAAATAGTTATTGAAGGGAGGGGAAGTTGCTATTGCCAGGGAAGTGCTTTGGGGCAGTTGGGACTCTGGTAATAAGGAAACCACTCTGCGCATAAAGTCTGGGTGTCTCGAGGGTTAGGAGAAGAGTTCATCTTTTTTTTATTTTTTATAAGATTTTATTTATTTATTTGACAGACAGAGATCACAAGTAGGTAGAGAGGCAGGCAGAGAGAGAGGAGGAAGCAGGCTCCCTGCTGAGCAGAGAGCTTGCCCAATGGGGGGCTGGATCCCAGGACCCTGAGATCATGACCTGAGCCAAAGGCAGAGGCTTTAACCCATTGAGCCACCCAGGCACCCCAACAGTTCATCTTTTATAGGGAGTATGCTACAAGAACTGAGTGTGGGAACACCAGATGAAGGGGTGTGGCCTGATTGGATAGTAGATCAGAGACTATTATACCCTGGGGCCAGCCTCTTCTCAGGAGGGGGACTGTTGAGGCCAGGCTCTGTGCTGGCTCAGATTGAGGGTGGGCCATAGTTCAGGGATCTGGGTGAAGGAGAGAAGCTTAACTGAACTTTGGTGCACATTTTGTTCCTGTTGATCATGGAGACAACAGTTCAACCAATCATTGATGAAGCAAAGAAAGGGAATCTGGAGAGTCTGTCTGGCCTTGAGGTAAATGAGGGGGAGCATCATGAGTTTTGTCTAAGTCCAATGGGGTAAGGTAAGTTCTTTGCAGTAAGCGCTTTTCAGGAACACAAAAGAGGGGAGGATTTCTTAACCACTGCTGTTTTCTGAGAGCACAGGGCTCAGAGAAAATTCAACATTTGTCCCCCATCCATGCCTTCCGCCATTGCTTAGAGCCACACATTTGTGCTAGATGTTAGGAAATCTGTTTCTACACCGATAACCTCTCAGGGATGTGGGGCTGCTCCCTGTGACTTGCTTAGTCCTTCCTTCACTGTATGAGTCTGAGGAGTCGAGGCATCTCCTTGAGGGTTGTTGGAAAGATCCAGCTTCTGGATGAGGTGTGACCACTGACGGGGTTTGCAGGGTGACTCTCAAGGTGTACCTCCTGCCCATATCCTTCATGCCCAACAGCTTCCCTTCTGGAGACCTTTGCTGTCCCCCAGCCCTGCTCCACTGAGGGCAAGACATTGGTTGCCCGGGTGACCTGGCCCTCAGATGATCTCTTTCTCTCCATCTCAGCCTGGCTTCGGGGGCTGGACTCTCTTCTCCTCCCCACCCTCCTTCCACTGTGTCCTGCTTAGTTGCTAAGTCAGGGTATAGCAGGGTTGGGCTGTCAGTGGACCCCCTCTACACCCTGCAGTGCCTTGAGCCTACCCTACCCACCCCCCCCACCGTTGCAGCTGCTTGCACTGAGGCTGGAGTTGGTCGCCTGCCCATAAACTGATGGTTCTTAGTCTTGACTGCATACTGGTGTCTCCTGGGGAGCTTTTAAAACTCCCATTGCCAGAGCCATGCCCCAGATCAGTTGCATCAGACCAGGGCCCAGGCATTAGCATTTTTTAAAGCTCCCTAGGACCACTTTAAATATAAAGAATCGTATAGATTAAAGGTAAGTAGATGGAGGAAAATATAACATGTTAATACTAGTCAAAGGAAGTGGGAGAAGCTATGTGAATTTCAGGCAGTGCTGACTTCAAAGTAAGGAGAGTTATCTGGGATAAAGAAGGGCATTATATCCTAATAAACGGATTAGTTCTCCAAGAAGATAAAACAATCCTTAACAGGTATGTGCTGAACAACAGAGTGTCAAACTGTCCAAGGCACAAACAGAGCTGCAAGGAGAAATAGGGGAATTCGCTATCGTCGTTGGAGACCCTGCTCTCAGAAATGGACAGATTCGGCAGGCAGAAAGTCAGTAAGGACCGAGGTGAACTCAAGCACACTGGATTTAATCAACCTTTACAGACGACTGTATTTGATGAACATCTGTAGATGACTTCATCCAAAAACAACAGAACATACATTCTTTTTTTCAAAATCACATGAAACTTTTCTCAAGACTACATTTTGGGCCATAACACGTAGCACTGTAACAAATTGTTAAAAAGAACAGAAATCCTGCAGTGTCTTCTCTCAGACCCACAATAAACTAGGAATTAATAATAGAAGGAAAACTGGAAAATCCCCGCGTACATGAAGATTAAACAACACACTTCCCGAGGGCACCTGGGTGGCTTAGTTGGTGAGGCATCTGACTCTTGATTTTGGCTCAGATTATGATCTCAGGACCGTGAGATTGTGCCCTACATCCCTCAGTGCTGGGCGTGGAGACTGCTTAAGATTATCTCTCTCTTTCTAAAAAAAGAAAGAAAGAAAGAAAGAAAGAGAGGAAGAAGAAACAAAAATAAAGAGCCCCAAAGCAAAAAGACCCACACACTTCTGACTACCACACAGGTCAAAGAAGAAATCTCAACAGAAATTTTAAAATATTTTGAACTAAACAAAATAGAAAACAACATCAAAATTTGTGGAATGCAACAAAAACAGGGCTTTGAAGGGGATTTATAGCACTGAATGCATATATTAGAAAAGAAAGATCCAAAATCGATGACCTAAGTTTTCACATTATGAAAGGAAAGGGAATTGTGCATTAAATCCAAAGTAAGCGGAAGAAAACAAGTAAGTCGGGCAGAAATCGATACATTAGGAGCAAGCAACCAACAGAGAAAAATCAATGAAACCAAAGCAGATTCTTTGAAAAGATTGGTGAGCTTCCGCCTGCAATTCCAGTGTGTCCCCAGGGGTGAAATGGCCCCGCCATTTCCCCTGTGGGCTGCAGTACATTGGTCCCTGTTTCTCAATTGCCTCCCTTCCCCCAAACTCATAGCATGGGTCCATCTCAATTTCCTGCCTTCCTCTTGGGCCCAGAGCCCTATCCCTGAGCAGCTGGACCAATCCTGGTCATGCTGACCAGCACTGGCCCAGACTTCCACAGGCAGCCCACCCGGATCCTCCCTGAGGGGTCCATCTCCCTGCTGGCCTGACTGCTGAACTGCTTTTTCGGTCCTCTGGCCCCTCCCCAAGCCAGCAACTCCAGAGCCTGTCTAGTCCTTGAGGGCAACCCTGCTCTCAGACCCCAGGTTCTCCCCACTCCTCTTACTGCATAAGGAGGTCCCACCAAATCCTGAGATGGGGCTGCCAACTCTGCTTTACCACCAGCTCTCTGCTTCCCAATCCTTGCCTTACTGATGTGGGAAACAGAAGCAGAAGAGAGATTACTAAATTTCCTTACTATCTACAGCCCATTGACAAGTCCTTGAAACAGGCAGAATGACCTTCCTCTAGGGACTCAGTTGCCTGGATGTTCATACTTTGCTAAGGGCAAAAGGCAATCTTAGCCCAAACCCCAGGTTCCTGTAAGTCTACTTTAACATATAATGATTCTTTCGGAAACTTCCTTTATCTCTACTGCCCAAGATGCACATTGGCAATCATCCCACAAGCGTATGACCCACTGATACACATCTGAAGGGTCTCAGGACTCAGGTTTTTTGATACAGTAATCAATGACCCCTTTTCCAACTATAGCTAACCCCTTCAAGGTCCTAGAAACCTTGCTTCCGAATTCCTTCTGGACTTAGGCTATTCCTAACCCCCTCCCAACTTGAACATATATAATGGGCCTCTCCTCATGATGCTGGTGTGGCTCTTTCTGCCCACAGGTCCTGTCCCCATGCTTTACTTTAATAAAACCACCTTTTTGCACCAAAGATGTCTCAAGAATTCTTTCTCGGCTATAAGCTTCAAACCCTAACATCTTTCCTACATCATTAGGACCTCTTTCATAGTATCCAGTTATTTCGAATGTTGTCTTGATATGGAAAAGATACTCAAAGCAGAATTTGTTGGAAGTCAATTACATTTATAAAAGGGGTCCATTAAGGCGTTTCTAGGGATGGAGGAAAACCACAAGAGAATGAGACACATTGCACTGAAAAAGGTTTTTGTTTTTCTTTCCTGCTAAATCCACTATTGGAATTGGTACCATTAATTTTATAAAAGAGGTATCTTGTGCAGAAAGCCTCTAACAACCAGCAGAGGTGATTGGGAGCCTCTGAGGGCTGTGAAATGTGGGAACGGAGGATGGGGAGGCCTGTTGGAGCACGCCCATTCCCAGACATGTTTGAAGCTGCGTTTATCAGATGGCTTTGATCCTCCTAGGCCCAGAGATAAAGACAAGATGAGTGAGATGTTATTATTTATGTTATTATATTATTATTTATACTTAGCATAACTTACATTTGGAACTTCTTTTGTAGAGTGCTTAATTTTTATGTAATTTTCTTTCACCCAGCATCCCTTCTGGGCAGAGGAGGAAGGCTTTAAGCAGTTCTGGAAATCATCACCTTTCTCCCAGTTAGAGTACTCATTAAGCCAGGCCCGATGGGAACGTGTATCTCTTTTGCAGCTTGGCTTTCATGGGAAATTATTTCTTTAGCAGAAGCTTGTGGACTTC
>ML109657.1:14238-37377 GCA_003697995.1 Taxidea taxus jeffersonii | reverse complement strand
GGGATTTTGATAGGAATCACATAACCCTGAATATTCAGTTTGGGGAGAATTGGCATCTTCACTGTATTGAATCTTTCAGTCTACGAACATAGTATACTTCTTCACTTGTTTAGCTACTCTTTGATTTCTTGCATCGACATTTTGTCATTAACAACAATTCTTTCTGATCTGCCATGAACTAACAGTGCGACCTTGGACATATCACTTAATTTCTTAGACCTTCAGTTTGCCCTCTGTAAAATGGGTATAAGAACACCTACCTTGAGAAGGCATGGAGATTATATAAGACAGCAAAGGAGAGGTGTCTGTAGTATGTGCCCAGTGACATACTCCCTTTGGTAGATCCCATTCTCTGTTCTTCCTTTTCTTCTTCCCGATACTCATTTCTGATGCCCCACTGACTTTCACTTCGTCTTCTTTCCAACCTTTGTTTCTTGACCTGCTTTCACTCTCAATTCTCTGACTTTATTTTTTTCTTACTCTCACTGGCTTTTCCTGTTCATTCATTTTCCCACAAGATTTGTCTCATTCTTCTTTATTGGAGCATTTGGGGCATTCTCTTTTTCTTGTCCTTAGACTTGGAGAGTGACTCTAGAGCCAGTTCGCCTGGGTTTTAATCCATGCAAACACCAGCTTTGGGACAGTGGGCTCACCCTCTCTTGTGCCTCAGTTTCTTCTTCTGTAGAATGAGGGAAACAGTACGCATTTCATGCCTTTTCCTGAAATGACTAAATGAGTTAATACAGATAAAGCATTTAGAATGCAATCTGGTGTAGGGTGAGCCCCCAATAGGTTTCAACTCCAATTATTGGCATTTTACCTGCTGTGCCCTGTTTCTCTGGTCTTTTCTCCCCATTCACTCACCTTCTATCACCATTCCATCTTTTTCATTTGTTCATAAGTACATTCATAGTCACATTACCCTGCTTTCTCGTTGCCATCTTCTTTGTACCTCTCCGACCTCCTAGGCTCTAATCATCATTGATAAATTGGCACCAGACCAGGAAATCTGTCCCTTGGGCTGTAGGCAGGAAACAAGTGGCTTTGCACTTTGATTTAATTATTAATCTCCTTTATTATTTAATGCAGAATACATACTCACAGTGCAGGGTTACAATGAAGAGAATGTATCATAGCTATGCAGCTCGCTTTCAAAGAGATAGCGGGCTTGAAAAGGAAAAGTACTGGATAGACAGATACAAATGTGGGGAAAATGGAAAATGAATTAATTTGATTTTCATGCCCTTTTACTCACGATTTTTCATACATCATCAGCAAGGGGCTGGGTGGGTGAATTGGGACCGTGGCCAGTAAGCCATGGCTGAGTATTAGGAAGAACAGACATCAGGAGCCCTTGGGTGGCCCACAGCAGCCTGCCAAGGAGGGCCATGAAATATTCCATCTTACGCAAATGAGAGCCACACAGGTTGAAAACCTCAGTCACAAGCTTCCAGACCTGCTCCATAGAGGCCCTGCTCAATCATTAGGCACCATATGAAATGTTAAGTTGCTGGACAGGTACTCACGACATGAGTAAGACTTTCAAATCTATATCCCATACCCTGAATTAGGCCTAATTTTGTCCTTTTAAAAATTGCTGGATATATTTGGGCTCCCTTAAATATATCCAAATAAATCTTTTAAGTTCCATCAGAATGATCTTTTTGTCTCTGTATTTTCTCCAAAGAACTGAACTCCACCAGCAAATGCCAGATCTGTTGGCTCCCGTTTTCAGACAAGAACTCAGTCTTCCAAAAAAAAAAAAGCTCTTGAGTGAAACACGATTTAATCCTTCTCTCTTTGCTTTTTATCTTTATTGTGAAGTGTCAGTATTTTTGTTTCTTTCATGACAAAACAAACATGGGATTAGTCCTCAGCCCTTCTGATAGAGCATGTGTTTCTCTGCAGATACCATAAAATAATGCATGAGGCTTTATTACTTCCTTAGAATTGTGGTGTCAAACACTCCAAGGACGCAGTTTGAGTGAACAGCTAGTTACCTTCCCCTGTCTGGGCTGCCCAAGGCTCTGAAGGCCCCAGACTCATCTTCTGGGGCCCCTGCTGACATTGACTGGCCCCCTTCACAGCAGAGCCAGAAAAGTCAAGGTCACCCATTTGGCCCATTGTTGCATTTGTCAGTGTTTATACTACATAAATCTTCACGTTCAGTGTTGTTACGTCTACCATGTCATCACCTTGGCAGTGAGTAAAGCAGCATTTGTGTGTCCTGGGTAAGCCACAGCTCTCCCACTAGAAAGTGGGATTCATATTATAGGATTCTCATGAGCCCATCCAATTCTGAAAGAGCCCGAACAGAGATGCCAATTGATATTACTCTTGCATCACAATTCCATATAATAATAACACTGCTTTGTTTCATACCTCCTAGCCTGGAACAAGGCAGGTTAGGGAACCAAGTGCCTCATGCCACTATTTTCCTGGAACAATGGGAACTATTTCCTTAACATTAGGATTCCCTTGGATATTTCCATTTCTTACATAGGAAGGAGACCCAGGGTCAGGACTGTAGCAACAGTGTATAATTCAGGGCAAACTATGTGGTGGGCAGGAAAGTCAGGGTTATACTTCAGAACCAAGATCACACTCTGTCTGGTGCCCCGGAATTGGATGCATGTCAAGTGGGAAAGCAGGAGAGCACGGGGGCTCTGCAGCAGCACCGGGCAGCACAAAGCAGGGTGGGCTGTTCCCGGGTCACGTGTCCTTCAGCCCCTCCTCTGCCTTCCCAGACTCTCTGCCTCCTTACCTGTGGGACAGACTTGTTGTTCTTACTCTAGGTGCTGTGGGGATGGTGGAGTTAACATAAGCAGGGTGCCTCTTCTGATCTCTCGCACACACAGATTTCTCTTCCAGGGCTACTGGGCAAAGAAAAGCAAGAAGTCGGCATAACCAGCTACAGACAACAAACTGAACTCATGTTTAGAACAATAGCAGAACGAGTAGAGGGCATCGGGAAGGCCGCACGGGTGGGCTAGATGTTCCCGAAAGGGCTTGCTCCTGGCAGGGTGTCTCTGACTCAAAACTGAGGACAGCTGAGGGACTCTGGGAAACAGCCTCAGTCCTGCGTCTATACCTCCACCCTGACTTGGCTCTAAATACCAATCCCACTCATGCAGAGGGGCCAGATTCAAGGGTGCCCCTCAGAGGGACCAAGGCCGCCCTGGGGTGAAGGACGGGATGCCTGAGCTGGGGAGATGCATGCAACTGCGAGCGCTCCCCTGAAAGGGGCCGTGTGAGCAGGGGTTCCTCAAGCAGCCTCCTCGCCCACCTGACATAGCGGCTCCCTTGCAGTGGCCTTCGCAGCTAAGCCCTCAGGGACACGATGTGCTGGGACACCCGCGGTGATGAAGTGTCCTATCTGACACAGTCCGTTCCTCCAACCACCCTGTCCCTGGCTCTACGTTCCAATGAAAGCCCTTCACCCTGCTCCTGGCGCACGCACACCCCGTCACACAGCCACAGGAGACCTTTGCATTCCAGACAGAGGGGTGCCAAATTTCACTTTGGCTGTGGCCGATCTTTTCAGAGTCTCCTTCACTGGGCATTCAGCTTGGAGCAGAGCTACGAGTATGCATTCCCCCAAGCCCTTGTGGGCCCCTGAGACTGAGGAACACGCTGGACATAAGACCAGCACCCATGGTCTGACCCTACTTGTGTCAGAGCCTCACAGTCCTGTTATCCCAAGATTCCCTAATCACTGGGGGTCAGCAGTCATTACATCTAAGCCAGAAATGAGCTTGGGAGGTGACCGGACCCATGCTCCTTATAGCCCTCCTATAGGGAGAGAGCTCCTTCCACCTTTTTTGATGCATTTAAGGTCAGAAATTTCTCCCCGCTGAGAACCACTTCCACCATGATGGAAAGGGAGGGCCGTGATGCTTGTCTAGGATTCTGCCGGTGACAGCATGCTTGCAAAGGGTACAGCTGGAGGGGACAAGGCTGCTAGCAGAAGATGAACTGTAGGAAAGCAGGGGAGTCATGACAGCTATATGCCCAATGGAGGGGACTGGAGAGAACAAGGTTGTGGGTGAGGAGACAGGGCTTGTTAGGACCATGGGAACCAGTCTGGTGGGGACCGGGGGAGAAGCCCATACACCCCTCTCTTTGCTACAGTGTGAGTCCTGGGATGGCCTTCTGGCTTCCTTTGTGCTCAGGCTGACAGGCTGTGTTCGTGGAAGACCCATTAGCATGGAGAATTTTTGGTGATACCACAGCTCTTCACACAGCGCTCAGCGTAACTCCAAGTCCAGTCCAACTTGTCCGTGTGAGGAAAAAGCCTCTCTCTGACCCAGGAGCCCAGAAGTATACATTGGTAGCCAACAGACTGACTCGGACCGCAGACATTATTCTTTGGTGAACTTGCCAATTCAAAAATGGTCGAATTAGTGGTCAGTGTTGAAAAAAAATTTCAGGTTTAAAAGTCTTTCCTTCTAGCTTTTCTGGAATAAGAGAGGGTAACAGCAGCTCCACATTCTTCCGTGGCAGCCCTGAGTTCCAACAGGACAGTAGCGGCCTCGGTCAGGACAGTGTGTGTGCTCGGCTCACCTCACCTCTGTCCGCATCACTCCCTGTTGGGTCCTCAAAACCCAGCGCAAGTTCTGATTGTAATTACGTGCTCATATAATTGTTTTACCCAGAATAAAGAGAATTATATCTCTCGAAATCTTTTTCTCTATCACAACTCTGAAAATGAAGGTCTAAGAAGAGCTTACATTGGAATTAAAAAACAGGTAAAAGAGAATTGCTCTTAGTGGAATCCGTGGCTGCTGGGTACTTATCTCTTCCTTGTAAGGGATCATATTGCCCAAACACAGATATTTATGCTTTTCTTTTTCCTTCCCTTTTAAAAAAATTTAAACTCAGTTAACATATAGTGTATTATTAGTTTTAGACTTAGAGATCAGTTCATGAGTCTTACCCGGAGCTCATTACATCATGTGCCCTCCTTATGTCCGTCACCAAGTTGCTGCATCTATCCAGCCCCATCCAGCAACCCTCAATTTGTTCTCTATAATTAAGGGTCTCTTATGGTTTGTCTCTCTCTCTCTTATTTCATCTTATTTTATTTTTCCCTCCCTTCTCCTATGCTCCTCTGTTTGTTTCTTAAATTCCACATATGAGTAAGATCAATCTCTGATTGACTTATTTCGCTTAACCTAATACCCTCCAGTTCCATCCACATCATTGCAAATGGCAAGATTTCTTTTTTATGGCTGTGTAATATTCCATTGCATATACACACCACATCTTCTTTATCCATTCATCAACACAGACATTTCTGGGAGTGGAAGAGGCACTTGGGGATTACACCTGAATAGGTCTTAGCCAGGACATGTGGACATCCTCTCTCCTTGGAGCAATTAGGTGCCTCTGAGGAGCAAATGTTGCCATTGTTAGAAAAATCAAGGAACCACTGTAAGCTACAGCAGGAGGCACTCTGAAGGCAAGTACTCTGGAAGGTACAGCCACCTCAGGAGAAAAAAGGAAAGGGCTCCAGGCAGCCTGGGCACGTCAGGCAACACGGCAGCAAATCATAACTGAATCATGGCACCGACCAGGCATGTGTCCCTCTAGCAATCTCCTGGGTCACGCATTTCAGGGCCTGATGTCCACTAAGGCTCAGATCCTCTGACAGCCCCAGGGACCAATAACCTCAGAGGCAGACCTATTTGAGCCTTCAGTAGGACAATGCATAAAAACCACCTAGCACAGAGATGGCACGTGACAGGTGTTTGGTACATGAGCTTCTCACGGCAAGAGGATCCCCTCACCGCACTCAGCACGTACCTTCTCCACCAAATCTCTCCTGACCCTTCCTCACTCACTCTGGTGAAGCCAAAGTAAGAACTCAGTCTCGGTCTTCCCGTCCCTCTCTACTGCACTGACTGTTCACCTGTGTGTCCCCACCAGACCAGGACTCCCCCACAGCAGAAAATACAGCCATGGTCCCCAATATCAGTTGTTATTAGAATCTCCTGGGCCGGGATCTCTGGGTGTGGGGCGTAGGCATCAGCATGGGGTCCAGCTCCTGGCTGATTGCAATGTGCACCCACAGTGGAGAAGTCCTGCTACTCAGAGGACCAGCAGCCTAGACACGGCTGGGAGCTCTTTGATAAAACGCAGACTCCGAGCGCTCCCGACCAACCTAATCAGAATCTGCATTTTCACAAGATCTCTGTGACTGGAAAGCACAAGAGAGCTGGGGAAGTGCTGCTCTACCTCCTCCTGCCCCCAGGGCCCAGCAGAGCAAAACTGGAAGTGACTGGGGGGGGGGGGGGTCATGGCAGGTATTCACTGATTGGAGGAAGGAAAGAAGGAGGCATTTTCAATGGGCTTGCACACCTAATATATCATATGCTATCATCCAGAGAGTTTCTGAACTTGGGTTCAAAAAATAAAACCACAAAACATCCAGGAATTAAGACTAGGTTCCCACCCAACTTGCTAAGAACAAACAGTAGCTGCAAAATGACTGGGCTTTAAAAGAAAATAGCCGATGGCTTTTTAAGGATTTATTACTCTTGAGCTCTTCAGCCATTAGACCTCAAAATGCACTAAGGTTGGTTTTTTGTTTTTGTTTTTGTCTTGTTTTTTAAAGGATGGTAATTTCGAAAGCCGAGAAACTAGGACTGGCCCCCTGTCTGAAGCCAGCCCATTAGTGTGGTTTGGGCACAGGTTCTGGGGGGGCTGGAGCCACCGGCGACCCCTCCTTGGCGAAAGGGGACTCGGACATGAGCTTCTGGGCCCGGAGCCTGTGCGGTCTTGCTCTCCCCCGGCCCCTCCAGGCCTCTCCAGCTGCTGGTTCCACCATTAGGAAGGGCAGCTGCAGCTGCCAGCAGGAAACTGTAAGGCAGAGGTCAGAATTGCAGTTTCCAACATTTTGTCCTCCTGGGGTCTGCTGAGAAAAGGGGGGAGGCTGGGATTCCCCCCCCCCCCCCCCCCGCGGTGTGCTGGACCCCCCGGAGACCCTAACCCCACGCCCCAGATACCCCTCCTCCCCAGTTCTAGGGACTCACAGATCCTTGCTGCACCGGTGCTCCCCTGTCATGGTCACCTCCCCTCCTCCTCTTCTTCGGGCTCCTGCCTCTGGGTTCAGGAAAGCGGCTCATCCTGACCCAGGAGGAGAGGAGCAGAGGATCCGGCCTCACCAGAATCTTAACACCAGAACAGCCTCTGCCTCCGCGTAGAAGGACCACAGGCAAGACAGTTCTTAGAAAGTTTTCAGGCACAGCTGGGAACTCCTCTCCCAGCAGCAACCAGGGTGGGTTCTAGAGAGCATCCCCTCAGCAGCTGCATGACTGTGGGCAAGTTATTTAAGCTCTCCCCCAGTTTCCCTCTTCGTGGAATAAGACGGTGCCTCCCCGTGGAGTAAATGAGGCCGTAGAAGCAGGATGCTGATGCACAGTAGGAGCCCCTGAATTGCTTGAACCTCCCCGCCCCACCCCCACAACTCCAGCCCTGATTGGAAAGTTAACACGGGCTTTGGCCAGCACTGCGCAGGCGCCTTCCTTCAGTCTTCGTGGCGCCCTCCTTTGTTGGCACGGTCATCATCCCCATTTTGCAGGAAAAGTAACTGAGGCTTAGAGCAATAACTTCTCCGGAAGTCCCTCAGCTCAAGGTGAAATCGGAAGATGGGCGCTCATGTCAAAGTCAGCTTTCCTATTTATTACCTGGTTCCCCCCTTCTATTCTGTTAGACTTTTATTTGCGCCATGGCAAAGGACCACAGACTAAATGGTGTAGAACAACACCCAGTTTTTAGCTCAGGATTCTGAAGTAAGAAGCCCAGGCCTGAGATGACTGTGTTCTCTGCTCAGGGTCTAACAAGGCTAAAATCCAGGTGTCGGCAAGCTGCACGCTCCTGGGGTTGTGGCAGAATTTAGGTCTTGGTGATCAGAGGAGGAGGTCCCTGTTTCCTGGCTGGCTGTTAAGGCGAGGGGCACTGCCGTCAGCTCCTAGAGGTCCCCAAGTTCCTTGCCACGTGTCCCTCTCCATCTCCAGAGCTAGTGAAGAGCCTCTCCCTCTCATTTCATTCTCTCATATTGCTAATCACCTGCTTCAGGGAAAACCCAGTCCTCCTTAGGGCTTATCTGATTAGGTCTTGCTCACCCCAGACAGTCTCCCTTTCTTTAAGCCAGCTGTGCCGTGCCATAGGCGCATCATGGGAGTGGTATCCCATCCCCAGTTCTGGGGGCAGGAATCATGGGAGCATCTTTGAGTTCTGCCATCCTGCCTGTGCCTTTTCTATTCCTGGCATGTACTTTCTTGATAATACCTTTGGTACTTCCTGCTCATCTTGAAGGTCCTTGAGGGCACTGGGGTGACCACCTTAGACTGTGTTCATAGTTTAACAACCAGTACAGCCATATAGATTCCTATAGAACAGCATACAAGTATCTAGTCTGAGATAGGAGTATATTCTCCTCCATTACCCTTATCCCATATCCCAGCCTCATCCCATACCCCAAAACTCTGGGAAGCAGACATTGACCCAGAAATATAAGACAGGAGGGAATGTCTGCCATCCTCATTTTCACAGTAAGGGAATTGAGTCTGAAACAAGCATCCCAGGGGTGTCTGGGTGGTTCCATCAGTGAAGCGTCCAACTTTTGATTTCAGCTCAGACCATGATCTCAGGGGAGTGGGATCCAGCCCCACATCTGGCTCCATTCTGGGCATTGAGTGTGAAACCTGCTTCAGATTCTTTTTCCCTTTCACTCTGCCCCTCCTCTCCTACACCCTTGCAGAGTCCCTTTCTCTCTCTTTCAAAAAAAAAAAAAAAGAAAGAAAGAAAAGATTCCAGCCCAGTGCTCCTTTTAGGAAACCCTGCTGAACTTCCAAATGCAGTTTCTATCAAAATGCTGTGTCCACGGGCTCCTACTTTCTAGAATAATCACCCCCATGACACAGGGCTTTCTTTACTGTGTGTGTGGTGGGGTGTTTGGGAAGTCTTGATATAGAGGTCCACTTAAAAGGCTGTCAGAGTCACTCATGCATCACCTAAAATACAACCTCCTTTGATTTTGCTTCTTTTGATTCTTTCTCCATTTGTGTTTTTATATCAAAGAGTTTAAATCACTTTGCTGGACTTCAGTCTCCATCTTCCCAAGAGTTTTAATCATGTTGGGGCCCAGCTTCGTATCCGCAGATGCAGGAGAGGATCTGGAGGAAACACCTCAACCAGGCTTGATGAGCCTTAATGGGATTTGCTGCCATCGGTGCCTTTCCCGGTCTGGCACGGAGCACCTCTCACACTCGCCTGCCTCCTCCAGCCCAAAGCCCTTCCCCCTGCCTCTCTCTCCATAGGTGGTTCTGCTCAGAGCCCTGGGATCAAAGGGGAGCAGTGCTAGACTATAAGCTACATGAAGTCTGGGTCTGCATTCCTCTTATTTCCTGCTTAATCTCTAGCTCTTATCACAGAAGCTGGATGACTGCAATCCCTCAACTAATGCTTGCTGAATGGGCGCGTAAATGAATAGAACAGATCTGGAAAGTCTGATTCAAAAGTTCATCTCCATTGCCCTTGAAAATTCTTTTGATATCATGGGCCCACAGCACCGGAGGCCAATATTTCTAGAGGGGGCATTTCATTTACTCTTAGGAAGAAATCTGGGGCAGAGAGGGTCTATACCTGTCAGCTTGTCGACCCTGCAAGTGGCCCACTATGGTCTTAGGTACTTGACTTAGATGCTCTAGGTCTCTTTCTTCATCCTCAAAATAGGGGTTAATGGGATATTGCACTAAATTCCACTTCAAGGAGAGTTTATGAGTATATATTTACATTTATGCTTATATCTATGTTTGCATTCATATAGCCTTTCCCTAGATCCTCATAATGGCCCCCAGAGCTGGAATGGCAGAAAATATTATCTGGGGTTTACAACAGAGTAAATTGAGGCAAAGAAAATGAACAGTGTTTTTGCTTGGGTCACAGAACACGTTCCTCGGAAGCTGAGCTAGAACCCATATCTCAGCCTGGGCTGAGTGAGGAAACACTTGTGCCAAGGATTCTAGCACACTTGGAGGTTGGATGCCAATTTCAAATCCGAAGTGAAACCTTTCCCTGTCTGCTGGACACAAAAAAAATTCTCAGATCTTGACTGAGGTGTCCTAGAAAACCTTTCTCTGTTTCTAGTACAGTGCAAGGCTTTCTCCTACGAGAACCTATGAAAGAATTTTTAAAAATAAAGAAGGAAACAGTGCAGAAAATCGGCAGGAAAGCTATTTTTCTGGAAGAGCTGAGGGCAGGAGAATGTGCTTTGCCAGTTGCCCTAACCAGTGACTCATTCTGGCCAGCACTGTGCCCGCCTTGCCCAACACCAGTGGCTCGGGGAGTCCACGGACAGCCCTCCCATCAGACCCCTAGTTGGATTCCAACAGCCGGGGTCCCGAAGATCTCCCAGGGCATTGGAAGTAGCAGCATTTCTCACCCTTTTTGGGCATCCCTGAGTTCTCAGTAAACAGTGTCTGACCTAGGGGCAGAGCAAAATCATGTTTATGATTCTGCAAAGCAGCACCAAGCCTCCTGCTCCTTGTTTCCTTTATCTTTGTAGCTGCCACGTGAGGGAGCGGGGAGCAGGTGGCCCTATGCAGAATGGGAAATTCTGAGATGTCTGAGACAAACAGCCCTTTGGATGACCCTTCAATATGATATTTTAAAGGTTACCTTGAAATTGCCACAACCACCAAGGCAGCAAAGAGAAAGGTCTGCCAGGAACATCTGACTTTCCACGATGGGTGAAATCTTCCTCTTGGCTTATAGAACATTCACCCAGGTTGTTCTATCAGGTTCCCTGTTTCCCGAGAGTGGGGCTGCCTGTGAAATCAAGACAAGCCTGCTTGTAAAGATGAAGAGCTGAGTCATAGCATACTCTGAGGTGAATTCCTCCAGGATCAGAAGCTCATAGAACTTTCTGGAGTGAGTACCTCTTCAGTCTAAGCAGGAGCCACAGAACTTTGATGTCTGCAAGCCATCGTATGGTGGAGACCGTGAGACCCCAGGCTGGAGCAGATAAACCTAGATTCAAACCCTAACTCGGCCACATAACTACTGAGCTTCATCTTTGCCTGAAGATTGGAGGGATCGTGGCAGTTCTGCTCTAATACCTTTGTTGTGAGCTCATATAAATGAGCTAATGCATATACATTTCTTAGCACAGTGCCTGCTTGTGAACACTCAGAAATGTAAGCTGTGATTATTAGCAGTGGAGATTCTCATGGTCTTTCCTGGCCACATCAGAGTCTTAAAGTATTTTCAATGGGAGTGTGTGGAATATCAGAAAAACAGTGGACTGTTACAGGTGTGTGGGTGTTTTCTTTAAAGTGTGGCATAGACTCCAAAACATGGTACAGCCTTTTTTTTAAGTTAGTTTTTATTGAGATATTTTGTTGAGATAACTGACATGGAACGTTCTAGTAGTTTAAGGTGTATAACATAATGACTCTGATATATGTATATTTTGCGAAACGATCGCCACAATGAGTTTAGTTAACATCAGCACTGCATATAATTACAACTTTCTTCTTGTGATGAAGACTTTGAAGACCTACTCTAGGCATTTTTCAGATAGACAGCATGGTACTGTTGACTCTAACTGCCATGCTGTATATCACATCCTCAGGACCTAGTTTACAACTTTGTACCTGGTGACCACCTTCCCTACCTTGCTTGCCTGGTATAACTTCTCCCTGGCAACCACTGATCTGTTCTCTGTGAGTTTGGCTTTCATTTGTTTGTGTTTGATTCCACATATAAGTTTACAGTCCTTTTGAAAACCTTAGGAGTGTTAATATCTTGTCCATTTCAGTTTTTTAGAGGGCAGGGAATTAGTGTCAAGATTTTTAATGGCGGGTCTATACAGCTATCTGTCATATTAGTAAGGGCTCAGACAGCCACAGACTCTCCCCCTCAGACAGGAGGAGTGACCACATGGTGAATCAGACACTTGCTGCCTTTTCCTTTCTGTCTGCTGCTAAGAACTGAGACATAAAGGAAGGAGACAGGGGGATATAAAGAGAAAAAAGCACAGGCTCTGGGCCCCTTGAGCAAGAATCCAGCTATCAGCTCTGCCAGGTGAGTGTTTGATGGCCTAGGTTATGGCTTAACCACTTACCTCTTTCAGACTCTCATTTATTTTCTTATTTATTCATTCATTTATTCAACAAGTGCTTTTTGAGTACACAGTATGTTCCGGGGTACCCTCTGGGTATTTGGAATAATGTATGAGGGAACAAAACAGACACCACTGTGCCTTGTGGAGCCTACCTTCTGATGGAGGGGGAGAGACTCCTAGAAACAAAGATGATGCATAAGCCGTCCGTGTTTACCTACTGGAGATCAAGCTCCACCTCCAGCTGGTTACTGTGATAACAAGTGACAGTCTATGTGTATTGCATGGACTAGAGTAGGCAGTTAATAAATTGCTGTGGTTATCATCTATTTGAATTGTTCCCAGATTTCTTAAATCCTTTCAACACCATGTGTATTTTGCACCTACATACTTATTCATTCAACAAACCACTACTGAGTTGCTATTATATGCTAGAATATAATAGTAGTAAGTGCCAGGGAAACAAGCAAATAATATTAAAAAACACATGGTTCCTGCCCTTGAAGACTCTGCAGTCAGGTCCACTGTGCACTAGATGAGGGCCTTGGAGAGCACAGGGACAGGTGTGATCTTGAAGTCTTGTGTTTCTGTGAATGCGCACAGTACCCTTCACTGATAATGTCTTTTTTAACTCAACACATCCCAGCTATGGCTGGCGATTCTAGGAATGCTATGAACCAGGACATGGAGATCGGAGTCACTCCCAGGGACCCGAAGAAGATTCCCAAACAGGCCCGAGATTACATCCCCATTGCCACTGACCGTACTCGCTTGCTAGCGGAAGGCAAGAAGCCCCGCCAGCGCTACATGGAAAAGAGTGGCAAGTGCAACGTTCACCATGGCAACGTCCAAGAAACCTACCGATACCTGAGCGACCTCTTCACCACCCTGGTGGATCTCAAATGGCGCTTCAACCTGCTGGTCTTCACCATGGTCTATACCGTCACTTGGCTGTTCTTTGGTTTCATTTGGTGGCTGATTGCTTACATCCGGGGTGATCTGGACCATGTTGGTGACCAAGAGTGGATTCCTTGTGTTGAAAACCTCAGTGGCTTTGTGTCTGCCTTCCTGTTCTCCATTGAGACTGAAACCACCATTGGGTATGGCTTTCGGGTGATCACAGAGAAGTGTCCAGAGGGAATCATACTTCTCTTGGTCCAGGCCATCCTTGGCTCCATCGTCAATGCCTTCATGGTGGGGTGCATGTTTGTCAAGATCAGTCAGCCAAAGAAGAGAGCAGAGACCCTCATGTTCTCCAACAATGCCGTCATCTCCATGAGGGACGAGAAGCTCTGCCTCATGTTCCGGGTGGGGGACCTTCGCAACTCCCACATTGTGGAGGCCTCCATCCGTGCCAAGCTCATCAAGTCCCGGCAGACCAAAGAAGGGGAGTTCATCCCCCTGAACCAGACGGACATCAACGTGGGCTTCGACACTGGGGATGACCGTCTCTTCCTGGTGTCTCCGCTCATCATCTCCCATGAGATCAATGAGAAGAGCCCTTTCTGGGAGATGTCTCGGGCCCAGCTGGATCAGGAAGAATTTGAAGTCGTGGTCATTCTAGAAGGGATGGTGGAGGCAACAGGTAAGACACTTTATCCTCCTTGGCCACAGAACCCTCCCACATGCTGGGAGCTTAGGGCACTAGGACTGGAAGATGCAAGTTGGTGCCTGAGAATCCTGGGATTCTCAGCCAGCCCAATCTCTAACTATGATCTGAGTGGTATCATTACTCAATCAACATAGAGCAATAACAAAAGCTAATGTTTAGTGAACCCTCTAGCTCCTGTGCATAGTTCTAAACTTTAAACATAGAGAGTCACACTTAATGCCTTCCCACTCCCGGTGAGATGATGTTCCTTAGGTTACAGATAAAGAAACAGAGGCACAGACCAGCAAGTTATAGGCCTACTTTTGTCCAACAGCAAGTCGTAGAGCTGGGATGCCAGTGAAGGAAGGGGGCCCCAAACCTAGCCTTTGCATTCAAAAGGCTACCCTGTCACACCCCATCCTGGGGCATGTGTCTACCCAAAAAGAGGTCCATGATCAGATAACTTTGAGAAAACAGTGAACCAGGGTGCACAGCCTTCTTCACAGTAGGACTTGGTGAATCACTCTGGGAGAAGAGGCTAGTGTGTGGCATTTCCCAAACACAAGGCTTCCCAAAGTCACAGAATCCTCTTTTTGAAGAGATGTCTATACCCCAGACCTGTGGGGGAAGCTCGTCTGGCTGCCTCCCCCACCAGAGAAGGCTGTCCCCGGGCTTCCCTATGGAAGGCTGGCTGAGTGGACAGGGAACAAGCCAAAACCAGGACACCAGCATTCACACGTGCCCAAGACAATGCCCTCTAAGTGTCAGCCCCACACCTCCCTGCTCAGCTGCCAAGTCTCGCGGGCAGTCGGTAGCCAGGAATTTCCACCGTTCCTCAAGGCCAAGGTCAGGGTGAGGGGCCCCAGGAAGTTCGAGCCCCCACTCCAGCAGAACCCTGCACCCTGCTTCTTATTCCTTATCTTCCTCTTGCCCTCTCTCCTGGTCACCCAGTAGACTGAGCATTCGTAGACCTCACTCAGGCTTGGAATGATGCATATTTTTCTGGTTCCTGCAACAACACCGTAGGATCCCACCAATTCAGTTTAACAGACACAGACGCTGCATCACCCAGCTTTGTGGAGACAGTGTTGGAGTCATGTCTCGCACTTACGAATCTAGAATGTTCTCTACCACACCATACTGCCCCCTGAAATTTCAGGGCCCAGTCATGGAGATGGCCAAACAAGCCTTCCTCACCCTTCGGGATGGTAGTTGCTGCGTGGGAAACTCAGACGGGGCCTCCACAAACCTTCTCATTCGGCCGGAGCCTGTGGGACATGGCTAGGGCTACGAACAGGCTCCGGGGACTGGCACGGATGGGGGCCGCTCGGCCATCTGCTGGGAGCTGGAGGCTGGCCAGGCAGCATATGGATGGCGGCTGAGGGAGACCCTGGGGCCAAGGACAGTCAGGAAGCAGGAAGCCTGTGGCAGAGCTGGGGGCTCCCAGGTCACGCTGCCCTTGGTGCTGGGCTTGGGATCCAAACACCAGCTGAGTGTCTGGGGGAAGAGCACCACGCTGAGGCCACAGAGGAAGGGTCAAGGCAGAGATGTGGTAACAAACAGGAGAATTGTTTCTTACACGCCCCCCATGACTTCACTGCCACCTACCGTAGAGGGATTAGGTGGTAACCTAGTAGAATGGGGCCCTTCCCTAAGTATCCTTCAAGGTCAGTGACCCCCAGGTCACCTGCCCTGTCTCACTGACCTCCTCTCCTCCCATGAGTGCAGGGGGCGGCCCTGGGATAAGGAAAGGAGAGCCCCCACCCACATCTGTTATCTCCCTGACTTCTGTGGCTTGGTGGCGACATTACAGAGCGGAGCATGCGCTGTTGATTCAGGCCGAGTTTGGGCGAATGCGGCTCTCCCATAACCTGCCGGTGTATGTCTGGGCAAGTTGCGTTAACTATCAGCAAATGAGCATAATACATCTCCTGGGGTCTCTGGGGGGATTAGATGATTTGATGAAGAATCATACGTAAAGCACGGTGCCTGGCACCCCCAGGGGCTTCTTTTCTTCCCAAATGCATGTGAAGATGACTGCCAGGGACACAGGTGGGGTCTCTTGCTATGGGGGGCCCACTGCCCCGTCCTAAGGGGTGAACAGAACAGGAAGGCCTCCAGGACATATGACCCATAGGTTCCCATGCAGGTCCCATCCTGCTGTCTTTCCTGAGGCCCCCAAGCCAGCAGACACCTGGTCTGGGTCTAGGCCGGTCAGTGCCCTGCTTGGGGCCTCTACACCCCTGCTGGGGAATGAAGGGGGTGCACCGCATGGGAAGGCCTGGCCCATGCCACACCCTGGGAGCAGAGGGCAGGCTGCAAGCCCACGGTATGGGGGGCACCTTGGGGGTACCCAGCACCAGAGCACAAATGGGTGGGAAGTAGCCTTGACCTTGGGTCTGGTGTGCACGGGGGCCCCTGCCAGAGATTGCCCACCCTGAAAAGCGGGAGCCGGCCTCTCCTTCATTTCCGAGAGCACACTCCAGTACCTTCCTTGGCCAGAAGATTAAATATCAGCAAGCTGCTTTCCTGTGACCCCAAGCACAGAGGCTTTCTCATCCATAAACAAAGCTGCTCTCCTCCCTGGAGAGAAAGCAACAACTAAAAATAACATAGCCCCAGCAAGGGCTGGGGGGACAGGGAATGGAGGCATTGGAGCATGCTGAAATCAAGGAGCCAAGGTGTGTGTGTGTGTGTGTGTGTGTGTGAGAGAGAGAGAGAGAGAGAGAGAGAGAGGCTTCTGCCCCTACGCGTCTAACCAAAACAATCCCTATGTGTCCTACAAGACTGTCAGCTTCTCTACATTCACTCCATCTGAATTTATCTTTGTTCAAGTCCTTTTCCTGCCTCTTCTGTGTCTCAATCTTCTAGACCTTACTGCTGTTCTCAGGAACCATGTCCTGGCTCTAGCTATTCCAGAATTATCCACTCCGGTCTCTAGGAAGCTACCCCAGAATCTTGCATGTTGGTTTCTAATTTTCTACCTCTAACACACCTTGAGCTCCTCCAGGGCGAGGACTATCTTACCCAGCTTTTGCCCTCCGCAGAGCTTCGCCCAAGTAGAGGTACAACAAAGGCTGGCTGGCTGGATGATGGATGGATGGATGGAGGGACAGATGATGGACAGCTGGTGGTGGCCACTTGTAATCTCCATGCCCTCTGCCCCCGCAGGCATGACTTGCCAAGCACGGAGCTCCTACATGGATACCGAGGTGCTCTGGGGCCACCGATTCACGCCGGTCCTCACACTGGAAAAGGGTTTTTATGAGGTGGACTACAACACCTTCCACGACACATACGAGACCAACACGCCCAGCTGCTGTGCCAAGGAGCTGGCCGAGATGAAGCAGGAGGGCCGTCTCCTCCAGTACCTCCCGAGCCCGCCCCCGCCGGGGGGCTGTGCTGAAACAGAGCTGGATACAGAGGCTGAGCAGGAGGGAGAGGACGAGCCTGAGGGTCTTAGTGGGTCCCGGGAAAACAGGGGCTCCGTGTGAGGATGGTACTTGCCCCAGGACCTCCCCTCCTTGGCTTCTGAGCACAGCCCCAGCTGCAGAGCCAGTGGAGGAGGAGGGTGAAGGAGCTGAGTTTGGGCGGGGTGGTGGGTGCCAGGAGCCATCCAGCTCTATGGGGAGGAACAGTATATCCTGTCCTGGAATGTCCCAGCTCATGCCTCCCTGAGCAGGTGGTCCCTGGCCTGGGCCCCTGAGGCTGTGCTGCCTCTTCCCTCCCAGCTTCCATCAGCATGGCTCAGGGCCAGGCCAGTTACAGGGCGGCCTCTGCCTCCAAACACTTCCCTCTGCCCACTGGCTGGGATCCCCTCCCTCCTTGGGTCTCACAGACCGACCTGCAGCTCTCCTTCCGGGGCTGATGCCTGGAGAGGGCCGTCCCCCGCTGCCCCTCACTCCCACCACCCCGAGGCTTACTGTGGGTTCCGCGGGGAGAGATTCTGCCTGCCCAGAAATGCCACCCCCTGGTCCCGGGTGAGCTCACAGACCTCACGGTCAAGGTCCATGCGAGTCAGGCAGGCAATGTCCCTCACCTCCCACACCCAAGTCCTCTTCCTGAGAGCCATGGAGGACAAGGCCCAGAAGGAATGATCCGTTCTCATCCATGAAGCTTGTGCGTCTCCTATGCTGTGTCCCGTGTGTCACATGTAGCCTGTCAGATAACCCATCTCCTTTGAGTGACCCTCAGACAGTGGCTTGGGCCACAGCACACTCCTGAGCACATGTGGCGTTGTCGCTGGCTGCATCCTGGCCATTCCTGACTGCACGGTGGCACACTGCTCCCACCTGTCGGACAGCCCAGTAGCCTGTTCCTTTCTGATACTTTCGGCCCCAGAATCTCAAAGTACTCATAGCCTTCACTGTAGCCCTCTTCCACCACCTCAGCCGGGGGTGGTCCAGGGACAAAGCTGGGGTTCCAAAGGCAAGATGAGCTGGTCAGAACTGAAACCAGGAGTGCGGAGGAGAACAGAGGGGCGAGGAATTAAATGTTTAAAATAAGCTTCTGCACCAATCACTGCAGAGACATTCTGACTTCAGGCTCCATGCCCCTGTCTGGGGAGGGGCACAGGGGGGGCGGGGGGGGGGTGAGCTGGCCTCCAAGCCCAGCTGAGAAGCCCCTGGACCTCCTGCCTGCAGGCTGGGCCAGGAGAGCCCGGGTCAGGTCTCAGGAGGAGGAGGAAGGGAAGGAAACGGGTGAGGGCAATCCGTGGGAGAATTGGGAAGCCCAGGAGCCTCAAGAGAGAAAAGAGAAAAGAGCAGAGGAGAGCCTTGAGAAGGACAACTTGCAGATGGCTTTTCTTTTCCAGTCTGGAGGCCCAGGAAGAGGACAGGCAGACAGCGCAGACTCATGCCAATGAGGTGCGTCTGGTATGCGTTGCGGCCGACAGGCTCCTGATTAACCGACCTAGACCTGGACAGAGCTCCCAAATGTTTCCTGGCCACAGAATTATGGAGCCACAGAGCTACGATTTTCACAGCTCTCAGCTGGCCTTTGGTAATGGAAGCATTCTCCTGCTCGCTACGAGGCGCCTTCCCTGGGAGCGAGAGCAGCACCGGAAGGAGACGGACGGTTAAGGCAGAGCAAAGGGGAGGGCTTTAGGATCTCGGGCCCACATTCCCTCAGGCTGGGTGTTCTCGGTCCAGAGGCAGGTCAGAAGAGGCTGGCAGCGTGCGGTGAGGAACTGCCCCTCAAGGGGCTGCCATACGCAGAGGAAGGGGATCCTTGTGCTTGGGCACATGGCCGGGACCTTGAGAGGAGGCGCAGGGACACAGGGAGGAAAGCGAAGCTGCTCCTGCCCAGAGCCTGGGGCTGAATCCTGATTCCAGGTATTTTTCTTTGGGAAACAGAGCCAGAGGGAATGGCGAATGTACTGGAATCCTGCCCTCATGGAAAGGGGAAGCAGGCAGCCTCGAGCTCCGAAGCAGGGAACTAGTTGCATGCTATCAGGCATCTAGGGCGGGCGGTCCATTATGAAGACCGGATGCCTTGGGGGTGGGAGGAGCTACATCTGGGGTGGGAGGAGCTAGAGCTGGGGAGGGAGGAGCTAGAACCGGAACTCTGGGGGACTATTTCTTCGCACTCCACCCCTATTCCCAGCCAGACCTAAAACCGGCCTTAGTCAAAATCCATTAGTGCCTGCGGGTTAGAGCCTTCAGTGAGGCAGCTAAGCAAGGATGGGGACACCCCTGGTGAAGCTCACCTGCAGCTGACGGGAGCCTAGGGCCTGCTTCACACCTGATTCTGAAACATCTCCCAGCTGGCCCAGTGAGCCCCTCTCCAGTTCTGTAACTCCATGACGGCCTCCACGAACCCGGGCCCTATCATGTCTCCACCAACTGTAGAAACAGTAGAGGTTAGGGAAGCAGATGAGGTCTCTACATCCCAGCTCCCTGGGAGGTCAGAGCCCACATGACTGAGATTAATCATATTAGCTGCTTTCTCTCTGAAAATTCAAACACGGGGAGACTGCCCTTCATGTGCCAAGGAGATCCTTCGTCATGTCCGGTTGATACAACTGAAGTTAGAAAACATCCTTCAGGTAGTTTTCTGGAAGTTCTTGTGTAAACATGCACTTCCTACATGTCAAGTCTGATGAGGGCTGAGTTTCAGTGGTTCCCATGAGCCACGTGTGGGTCATGGCCCTGAGCTAGAGTGAGCTGACCCCACCCCTCACTTCTGATGGGTTACAGGGCTGAGCTAAGCCCGTCTGTAAGGTGAGCCCACTGGTAAGTACTACAGGCTTCAACATCTCCCAGATCCCAAAGAGAGATCTCATGATCCTGAGGGTGTTGGGAACTAACTGCCTGTCTTAGCATCCAAGACCTCTTTCTCTGAAATCATCCCCCCCATAAGGGAGGAGACACCAAGAACTCAGAAGAAGGTAAGTTGCCACAAATTCTCCTCTCCCCATGAGCGTGACACGTGATGAATTGACAGTGTCACCCAGGACCCTGTTTCCAGGCCAGGCAGTGTGATATTGCCCATGACTCTCCCCTTAAGAGGCCACCCTTGTGTGACCAGAACCCACATCCTGTCATTTCCTTCTGCTGCTATAAGATCCTGGCCTGAGCCGTTGACCTTGCTGGAGGAGAAAAAGCCCATGTCTGTCTGGGGAGAACCCCCTTCCCCCCACCACTGCTCACCATCTGTAACAACTGAGCACCTTCTTTCACAGTCCTTAACCCCAGGACCACACTTTCCAGCCTGTCTCCCCCACGTGTCCCATGTGAGAACAACAGCAACTGGAAATTTCTGTACCGAAATTGCCAAAAATGAAAACGCACACACACAAAGCTGCCTGTGGTCTCCTAAGATGCCTCGAACCTCTCTCCACATATGTGCCCTTTCCGGGGCACCTGCTGTGTGCCCAGCTGTGGGTTAGGCACACCACCCCGGTGATTGCCCTTAGTTCTCAAATGCTACAGAGAAGATCTTAGTTACCAATGAGATAAGCGAGGTGCAGAGAGCTTAAACTGTTTGCTCAAGGCCACAGATGGTAATAGGCGGGACCTACAAGCCAAGCGCCTCCCAAGCAAATACAGAGAGGCCATCAGCGTGCCTGGCACCCACCTCCAGCTCATCTCCTGAGCTGGGACAAGAGCAAGGAGCGCCCCGCCTCTTCAGATCACCAATTTCTCTGCTGTGCTCTGGACCTTCAGCTTCCATCCACCAGCAATGTTCTCCAGTGGCAGGATAATTGGAAAACACCTTTTTCTGATGCCTAGAGAATTAATGAGCTGTGAAAAGAGATTAGATGGGGAATTATTGCTTTCTAGAAGAAGTCACTTATTCTGCTTGGCTTGGTTTGTTTTTTTTTTTGTTTTTTTTTTGTTTTTTTTGCTAACGACATCTCCTTAAACTGCTGTGTCAAATCTCTTTCTCCCTGTGTAGGATTTGTCAATCTTCTTATTAAAAAGAACACCCTTGCACTGCTTAAAAAAAAAATTCATCCAATGAAGTGGATTTGATCTTACAGAGCACTCTTTCCCATTTTAAATAGATGGCTACTGTTCTCTGGTTCAAAGTCACTGCCAGTTGAAGCAAACATGTCCTTCTTGTTCTCGTTAGTCTAAAAATGCAGCATCAGTATCTAGATGGAGGGGAGAGTGTGGACACAAGTTGGGAGGGGACTGGATTGAGGCGAGCCAGACCTGGGGTCAGCGTGGTTTCTCATATTAGATCATTCACTCCCTCTCCCCAAATCATTTTCACACACGCGTTAGTGTTAAATATTCAGAATCTCCATTGCCTCAGTAATGAATAACTTTTACAAGATCCGCCGTAGGGAGCCCCAGGACTGGCGGTCTGCATTCACGGCATTAATTGGCAAAACTTTAGCTCTTGCTGAACAATGAAGCACGGGCAGAGAAGCTGTGATATTTGACATTGGCGCAGGGCTTCAGGATTTTTCCAGCTAAGCCCAGACCTTTCTGCTGAAAATGTCATTAGCCGTAGAGGATTTGCGACTGATCGGCTTCTCTTCCAGTCTAGCCAACCCAAGGGGAATAGAAAAGTTGAGATTTTCAAAGGAGGTTGACTGAGGCTTCCTCCTTCAAACCATTCTGAAAGGATAAAACAACTCGCCAGGGTTGTTCCCCATCTAATAATCCCCCATCTTGTTCATATAGGACAAGGAGCAATATTTTGACTTGTGGAGGGCCCTGCGGCCCTGGTGTGTGTGGGAGCATTTCCCATGTCTGGCTGGGAGGCCAGCCCACGGCCCCCAGGTCTGTCCGGGGCCGCTCAGGCTGCTGTAACAAAAATACTGTGGGCTGGCTGACTTAAATAACAAACACAGGTTCCTCACCATTCTGGAGCCCGGGAAGTCCAAGATCAAGGCTCTGGCAGATTGGGTGTCTGGTGAGGGCCTACTTCCTGGTTCACAGACGCCTAGTTCCCCTTCACAAGCCCACCTCCTGTTAGCATCACATTAAGGGTTAGGATTCCAACATGTGAATTTGGGGGGCACACAAGCATCCAGGCTATAGCAAGGCAGAAGCAGATTAGTGCATGTGACCTAGGCCAAAGGGGGTGCAGGGCCTCCAAATTAGCCCTGGGCCAAAGTAATATGGAGGGGGACGAGCCTTCCTAGTGTGGTCCGCCACCAGATAGAAACCAAACGCCAAGGTCAGGGCTTCATTCCAAGTACAGTGGGAACAGTTGGCTGTTTGCCTGTGGGAATGGCCCCTGGCCGGGGACTGCACTCCAATACTGTTCAGTGTCCAAAAGGAGATGCGACGTCCAGTGCCAAGACGTGGATCCCTCAAGGGGCAGTTTGTCAGTCAAGCCTAGACACCAGTTTGGGGAAGGAGAATTAGACACACATCGCTAGGAAAAGAGCAGAAACCTGAACATTACCCTCAGAAAACCCGCTCTGGCCCAGAAGGCAAGTCTTTGCCCTGCTAGGCAGAGGACCTACATGAGGCCCACGGCCATCCCGTTAGACCCTTCTAGATGCCAGCCATAAAGCACGATGACTTCTTTATGGCAAATAAGTGTCCAGGGAGGAGTTTCAGAAACAGAAACGTTGCTTTTTCTCTAAGAGACTATTTACTTCTACTCAGAAGCTGATACTAAAATAACTCAACTTTCTCAGTGGAGGCAAAAATCCCATATCATAGGGGAGGAATTAATGAGAATTTGGGCACATTCGCATATGCTCTGGGCTTCTTTCTTTACCGAGTAGCAACAGCGTAGGTGGAAAAATCTAGGGCTGAGCCGGGTGAGGCTGTTGGTAGTAGAAAGTAGGTGACAGGGGCATGCATTTAGGATCCCTCTGTGTGCACACACTGAACGTCATTGCCACGTTCCAGGGTGCCTCTGAAATGAACACGCTGGTGGGAGCAACTACGGTCAGCCCTGCGGGATGCGAACGCCTGTGTGCTAACTGCTTTCTCTCCCAACCTGAAGAAGT
>ML109657.1:0-13838 GCA_003697995.1 Taxidea taxus jeffersonii | reverse complement strand
TCCCTGATGGAAAGAGGCGGGGGGTGTTCAATGCACTCCCAACCCTCCTTCCTCTTCAGATCAAACTCCAGACTAGAATTCTGCCCTGTGCACGCTCCCCATCTTCAGGGGCCCTCACTGTCTTTCCATACGGAAGGAGAAAGTCCTGGCGGGGGGGGGATCCATTCCTCTTTTATGTGTGTCCCAGCATCTCAGCCCCAATGGCAGGAGAACCTGCTCCTTACTCCTGACCACAACTTCCCTCCAGGCCCCGAGGGAGTACTGTTAGACATTTCAACAGCCATCTCCTGGCAGAACATGCAGGCTGACTCCACACGGTGTCCAGGGGCTCTCTCACTTTCCATTGCCTCAGTTTCCCTACACATTCCCTCATTCAACAGAAATTTAAAGAGCACCTTCTACATGCCAGAAATAGGAGGCACAGGTACTGCGGACTTGGCAGCAACCCAGCCGGACAGGATCCTCTGCCCCATGGACTCCACTGTCCGGTGTGGAGTGCAGAGAGAGACGGGAAAGGACACAAATGAGAGAATTAGTCTGGGTGGGCACACCTGAGGAAGGACACTGGGAGCCGCCGTTGAGGAGGTGCCCTGCAGTTGAGACTTGGATGGGAGGGGGAATGAACTCATCAGGCAAAGTGGTGGGAGAGAGACGAGCAGGTGTGTGAGTCCGGAGGTGGAAGAAGCTGGGGACAAAGGCCAGGGAGGCTGCAACTCGGGGTGGGGTAGGGTCAGGGGAGGGGAAGCAGAGCTCAGACCATGCCACCCTGGGAGATCTGGCTGTGAGTGTGGGCTTCATTCCAAGTACAGTGGAAAGCAACAGGAAGGGTTTTGTCAGAGGGGCAGCCCGACAGGACACGGTTCTATTTCGAGATGGTTCAGGCTCAGATGTGCGGTCCTGTCATTACCCAGGGGGTCATAGTTTATCAGCCACCATGGGATGCTTTCTGAGCTGCTCAAGTTGGCCACACTCCAAAGTCACAGCTGACTTGACTCTATAAATATTTCCGAGTTGTAAACGCAGTACTACTCCCGAGCCGTTCTGAACAAGTCCATTCCAGGTACCACTGCCTGTCCCTTGGGCATCGGACACTGATCCAATTGTGTGAGGATCCTTTAAGGGTCACACACCACACCCATGTCCACCTGCTGCCTTTTCCCCCTGCGCCTGCCCAGCAGCATCACAGAGCCACCTACGGGGGTTGTCAAGCTACCTTCCGGCCACTTAAGAATCTTTGCTGCTGTATAGCGCTGACCTTGACAGCTCATTCCACATTCATTTCAAGTACATGACTGGCTCTTTGCCTTGCAATGCTTCCCGGCAGCATGTGAAAGAGAAAACTGGTCTCTTCAAAGGCTTTAAAGTTTTCGCTTTAAAAAGAAAATTTCATTCTGTAAGGCACTACCCATGTGTGTGACACTGTGTATAACATCTTGAAAATTGGGATTGCTTTGTGTGGCACTCAAAGAAATCTGGCTCTCAGGGGTGCCTGGGTGGCTCAGTGGGTTAAGCCGCTGCCTTTGGCTCAGGTCATGATCCCAGGGTCCTGGGATCCAGACCCGCATCGGGCTCTCTGCTCAGCGGGGAGCCTGCTTCCTCCTCTCTCTCTCTCTGCCTGCTCTCTGCCTACTTGTGATCTCTATCTGTCAATAAATAAATAAAAAAATAAATAAATAAAATCTTCAAAAAAAAAAAAAAAGAAAACAAAAGCAATCAAGCTCTTATGCCACTTCCCTCCCTTTCCCCCTTCATGACCCCCCTTCCCAGGTTCGATCATGGGATCATGGGCCCTCTGACTCCCTCGCTCCCCTCCTACCTTCCACTGCTGGATGCCTTTCCTTGCTTTCTAAATGTCCCCTCTGTGGGCTCCTCCAAGGATATTAGCTCCCCCCAGCCAGGTTAAACCTACCATTTCCTTTCCCCTCCACATATGTAAACAAGGTTGTTTTAAAAACAAAACAAACAGAAACGTTTTCTGGTGCAAAGGTCCAGGAGAAGGGTTTTTACAGAGAAAATAGGTTGTCCGCAGAGGTCTTTCTAGGCCATCTTTCTAGGCCAGATGTAACTCACAACCATTCACGCACTTACTCAGCACATTTCTATATGCACCTTCTGTGCTCTGAGCATCCTGCCAGTTGGGGAAGCAGAACTGAAGAAGTGGTCTCTGCCCGTGGAAAGCCTGCAGCCAAGTTGGAGGACAGTTTCAGATTGAAGGCTCTGACTTATCTCACTAACCAACCGTCTTAATCTGTTTCGTAGACAGAGACAAATGCCCATCTTGTTGGTTACTAGAGGACCAGGCAAAAATACATGGATATTTTCATGAAAAATTATTGACAGAAAAGACTCAAAATGCAGGTTTTGTAAATCAATGATTTGCTTCAGTTAGTTAAGTGTCCAGCTCCTGACTTTGACTGAAGTTGTGATCTCAGGGTTGTGAGATCGAGCCCCACGTTGGGCTCCAAGCCCTTTGCAGAGTCTGCTTGGGATTCTCTCTCTCTCCCTCTGCCCTTCCCCCTGCTTGTGTGCACACGATCTCTCTCGCTCTCAAATAAATAAATCTTTAAAAAATAAAAGTAAAATAAGATCAATGATTTGCCATCCAATCAGTATTCAAGGTTTATGCACTTAAAATATACCATTAAAAGACAATGATCCTCCACTGTCAACTCATATTCATGCTCCTCGGTTTAATCTATGGAGAACTGGTCGACCAGCAAACCCTTCCCCCATGAACTCTCAGCCATTTACCCTCTGTGATGTGTGGAATTCATAGCATGCAGAGAACAAGTCTGGATATTGGGAGGATTTTTACTGAGTTCCTCCAGGCTAAAACAGGCATGGATTGCATCCCTTGTTCCAACTATGAACCCAGTTCCCAGGATTTTTTTTTTCATGCTGCAAGTAAGAAAAAGCAAAATAAAACAAACAAAAAAGAATCACAGCCATTCACCATGAACTTGGGGAAAAGCTGCCTGTCTTGATCCAGCTCCAGGGTCCTGCAGGTCCCCTACAGCCCTCACTCACCCATATCACTGCACATGGCCAGAGGAAGGCAGCATTTCCCAACTGGAAACTTGATCCACAGGGGGAAACCCTGCAGGAGCAGCAGTCCGGGACTCCCATCCCCCCATCCCTGAGCAAACTTCAGTAGGGCATCCTTGCCAGAAGGTGAGGACATTGTGGACCCGGCACTGTGCTTGGGATGGTGGTCCAAGAGTGGGCAAAAGAAACACAGCTCTTTTCTTGGAGGAGCTTACATTCCAGTGTGGAGACAAGCATTAACGGACTAAATTCACACATCCTGCAAACTTCAGCTTCGGCTAGTCCCATCTGTGAGAGAGATACGGTGCAATGAAAATTTTTTAAAAGCATCTAAAGGTGGAACTTACCAGACCTGGAGAAGTGGCATTTGAGCTGAGGTCTGAAGCAAGGGAAGAGCTTAATCAGAAGGTGGAAGGCGGGGCGGGGGAGGGGAGTGAATAAAGCCCTCCCAGTGTGGGCCCTGCTTTAAAAGTCAGCTTGCTAGAGAAGGAGAATGATGTGGGGGAGGGCACGGAAGCAGCAGGACAGAAGAGAAAGTGCTGGGGCCAGGGCTGGAGGACAGCAGGGAACCAAGGCTGCTGAAGTGGTACAGACGTTGAATGTTAACTTAAGAGCAATGGGACACACCAAAAAGATTTGCATTTTTTTTTTAGAATACCTATCTGGTGAAGAATAGAGAATGGCTCAGAACGGGCCAGAGGATGCTTTGGGAGGCCAGTTGGGTGAGAAATGTTGGTAACTTGGTCTAAGGAGGCAGCAGTGGAGTTGAGGAGATGTAGATGGCTTTGGGAAAATGCAAGAGGAATCATTAACAGAGTGACAGGATCCTGGGGGTGTCCTTTAGGATGCCCGGGCCTCTGGCTGCAGAAGCAGATAGATGGTCGGGTCATCCCCTGAGCCTCGCTGCACTGGAGTGGAGGTGAGTTTGGGTGGTGGCGGTGGAGAGAGCGAGTCTGGCATGGGTATGTTTGAAGACCAAATCTCTGCATTTGCATGTTCAATTTGAGGTACATTTGAGGACACTCAAAAGTCACCATTTGAATATATAAATCTGGAGTTCAGAGGCTGAGAACAGGAAGAGCTCTGAGTTTGAGAGTCATTAGCAGATAAGTGGGAATTGGAGCTGAGTCTGCAGATGAGATCGTCCTTGAAGAGAGAACATGGAGAGAGAAGACTGATCCTGGAGGAACTCCTTCATTTGATAGGTGGGCTGGAGAGCAGGGGTCTGCAAAGGAACCAGAGAAAGAATTCACAATGCCTCCCTGCCTTCCAGCACTCCAAGAGATGATAATTCAGAAAGACCCTCCCAGAGACCAACACAACTCATGCTCCTAGAGCCTCTGGGATACTGAGGAGATGCTGAACAAGGAGTCGGAGGAAGAGTCATGAGGTGAAAACAGCAACATCATGCAACATGAGAAAGTACTCAGTTAGCCACCTCAGCAGAGCGCATCCTTCAAAGTCCCTCCTGCAGTGGGCTGCTCCCTCCCAGGCACCCCAGCTCCAGGATGGCCAGACAAGAGGACCTATCCTCGGACAAGAGGATTCTCGGGGGTTCACTCTAATACCTTCTTCTCTTCCTTCTGAATATGGCCTATTTTTCTTCTTGCATGCCACATGATCTAGATTGCTCTGAGTTGCTCTCCTCATTAGTTCTTTTGGCTTTGTAGCTTTGCAGTTTCTTTTGACTTCCACTGCCCATCTAAGTGCCTTATTTCCACTTTTGAAGCATTCCTTTAAACTTGATGTCATCTTGTTGGTTTCTATTGGGATGTCTGACATGTAGCTAGCTTGAAAGAGTGAATTTCCTTATTCTCCTTACAGATTTGCATTTTCATATCAACTGAGGGAAAGACAGTTGACTCCTATGACATAGCTGGTGGGCAGAAAGGTATATGGAATGAAGCTACTGGCTTCTTTTCAATATGAGATCCCAGGGAGGAAAACTTAAGGAATTACCCAGAGGTGAGAAAATTCATCAATAGGTAATGAGTTGATTCCCACATTACTGCCCACCCCCCTCACGCCACCCCAGTCTCATGTAATTGTGCCTAGAATAGCATATTCTGGAAGACAATCCAGAAGCAGCTTCAGCTGCAGTTCCAATGAACTCTTCCAGAGAGTTCCACTGCGTTTGTTTTGTTCACCTAAGGATGGTTTTCGTGTCTCATGACTTAGTGCCTTTCATTTCCAAGGTGTTCATCCAGCACAACTCCTCCATTCTTAGGAAACTGTGCTTCAGGTTTCTGCAGCAAAATCCTTCAGCCAAGATTCACGAACTAGTCCAATATATGGTAACGATTTTACTCACATGTTTATAACACCAACGCTCAAGACACACATACCCCTCCAGAATCCACAGTGAGCACTAATTCAAAATCTCGGTGTTCTCTTTCAAATACGTCTTCCAGCCCTTTCTCTCTCTCTTCTTCTGGGACACCTATAATGAGACAAGGATTTCACTTGATGTCATGATATTCTTTTTTCCTCCTTTTTTTCACTGACGTATAGTTAATAGCTGGTGTTATATAGTTTCATGTGTACACTATAGTGATTCCACACTTCTATACATTACTCAGTGTTTGTCATAAGTGTACTCTTTCTTAATCCCCTTCACCTATTTCACCACCACCCCCCACCTGCCCTCTGGAAACCACCAGTTTGTTCTCTGTATTTAAGAGTCCATTTTTTTGTTTGTCTCTTTTTTTTCTTGTTTTGTTCTTTTGTTTTGTGTCTTAAACCCCACATATGAGTGAAATCATATGGTATTTGTTTTTCTCTATCTGACTTATTTCACTTAGTACCCTCTAGGTCCATCCATGTTGTCACAAATGGCAAGATTTCATTCTTTTTTATGGCTGAGTAATATTCCATCATATATACATATCTATATATGTCACATCTTGCATTCCTCTATGGATGGACACTTGGGCTGCTTCCATATCTTGGCTATTGTAAATAAAACTGCAATAAATACAGGGGTGCGTGTCTCTTTTTGAGGCAGTGTTTTCTCTTCCTTGGGTGAATAAATACCCAGTGGTGGAATTATGGGGTCCAACAGTAATTCCATTTTAATTTTTTGAGGAAACTCTATGCTGTTTTCCACAGTGGCTATTTCCCAACTGACCTCTGAGTTGGTCATAATGACCACTGCCTTTTATGTGGTACATATTTGAGATCAAATCCAGTCATGCTTCATGAGCTCTTTGTGCAGGATAGCTGGGCAGCAGGCCTATCTTGGTCAGCATGGTGACTCCTGTGCACAGGAGAACAGATCAGAGGCAGAGAGTCAGGTGTCACATGTCAGCGGTCATCGAAAAGACAGGATTTCATCTTCTTGCCTCCTCAGCCATTACCATCTGTTGGGTTGAAGGACAAGGACCCTGCCCTAGCACATAGACAGGGAGGACAGCTCAGCTGGGCACAACTTGAACCCAGGTCTTGCCCCAAAGGGGATGTGCTAGAGCCATGTGGCAGCCTGGCCTTGGGAATACAGTACTGTCTTTGAGGCAGGGGAGATGGGGAAATGGTACATGGGGCTACTACAGAACTGGGGCCCAGATTCTTCTGAATTGACTGTGCCCACTGATATGACCCTAGGAACTGGGAAAGACCACGTTGGGCTCACAATACTCTGACATGGCCCAAGGGACAGATGGCCTCGGGTTGCCCATCTCAGGTTCACTATGACACTGACATCTCCTGCAGTTCTCATCAACCTTCCTAGTCAACCTGGCCTTTTTAGACCATTAGTGTTGTCCCAGGAGTGCCTGAAAACTCAAGTAGACCCTAACTTCTGACATTAACAAGAATCCAATCTCCTTCTGTTTGCTCTTCACGCCCTTCAGTCAAGCCTTGGATCTGTAGTTTGCCCCCTGACCAAGTGCCAGTTGCTTAATGTCCTTTGCAAAGGGAGATAATGATCTCCCGGCCTCCCACTAAAGGTGTCTTCAGGCTCTGCCTCGGCCTTCAAAGTCCATTTATCTGTCACCCTCTGTAAGTCTCTCCCACGTCTAACTACATCTTAGCCTATTCTTCCTGGAAGACCCAACTGGCTCATAATTGACCCACCAATGGAAGCTGAAGGATTTACATACTAACTCTTCTCCCTCATCAGTTAAGCATTACCCTAGAGTTTTTAAATCCCCAAAATTTCAGGATTGGGCTGCCTTGAACACTGGCTGAGCAAGCAATTTGCACTGAGAAAATGGCCTCAAATGCATGAGGTGAGAACTTGTCAGCACCAATGGGAACTATCCATGGCAGCTGTGGGAAACCCAGAGGTGGACCAAAGGGGGCTAAACCCCACCCTCATCTTCTACGAAAAGCATCAAATTTGACCTTCTGAAACTTACATGCTTCTATTCCTAGGAGCACATGGCAGTCATGATGGCATATGGGGGGCCCCAAGGGCATTATGAGACAGCTGCTTAGAGCATCCATTTTTGTGTGTGTGGATTTTGCGGGGAAGCATAATTACTATTTTTTCTCAAATGGATATTACAGATTAGAATGTAGACTTCACATGAATTTCCAAAGCACACTGTGAAACTTCAGAAGAATGTCATGCTTAACGTGGGCTGTTCTGTGTAACGTCCTAGAACCCCTTCATCCAAGTGGAAAAGATTGACAGGTAGAGCTGTGGATCATTGGAAGCCACCAAAGAGTTTCTAAGTATGAAAGTGCAGCAAACAGATTTGTGGTTTTGAGGGTGAAGACAGCCAGCAGCAGAGAGATCGGGGTGTGGGGGGGATTCCTGAGGTCCTAGCGGCACAGTACCTCAGAGAAGCAGATGGACAGAAGCAGCCATTCGGGGAGGAGGGGAGGTATCTGAAAACGAATTCTACGATTAATGCTGAATTAGCATTTCGAGATCTGCTCGGAACTGAGTTCCCTGAGAGAACTTAAAAGAAGGAAACAAGAACTAGGTAAAGGCTAAGAAAGAAAATGTCCTCAGACATAGGGGGCAGCTTGTGAAAAACCCAGGAAGAGGGCACGAGCCTGGGGTGTGGGAGCAAGTGACAGTGCCTGAGCACGACTGGGGGTGGTGATAGAGAAAGCAACATGGCTGGTGCGTGGTCGACCTCCCCGGAGCCAGCCCAGATGCCCTCCCGGCCACGGGGAGGGTTTTAGTCTGCAGCAAACCGAGGCTACGGGCAGGTTTTAAATAGAGCAGCTGCAAATGATATTTGCCATTTTCTAAAAGATCAATTTGGCTTCGGGGTGGAGAATCAGATAGAGGAAGGGCAGGAACGGATGTAGGGAAATTGGTTAGAAGTGAGTTATTAGACCAGGGAAGAGATGCTGGTGGTCTGGACTGGGAGAGTAGAAGTAAACCAGCAGAGATCTCTATCTATATATGTATCTATCTATATCAGGGATCTCCAGATAAACAGAACCTGTAAGATATATAGATATATGTGTGTGTAGATATATGCCTGTACATATTATATAAAGTATGTTGGGCTTTATATATACATGTATATATATACATATACATGTATATTTAAATAAATTTAATTATTTTATATTTTAAATTAAATATTTAATATAATCTATTTATATAATATATTAAATATAGTTCTATTTAATTAAATATATATTTAAGTAAATAGATATTTCTTTACAAATACATATATAAAGAAGAAGAGAGAGAGAGATTTATGACAGCAATTGGCTCACCCAGTTATAGAGACTGAAAAGTCCCACCCTGTGCCATCTGTGAACTGGAGGCCCAGGAAAGCCACTGGTATAATTTAGTCTGAGTCCAAATGCTTGCAAAAGAGATGAGCCAATCTGAAGGCCGGAGAAAATTCCATTCAGGCCAGCAATGGATTGGAGGAAGCCCTCCCCTATTGGGGAAGGCAACCTGCTTTCTTAAGTTCACTGATTGAAGTGCTAATTCCAACTCCAGAAACAATGTTTCATCTGAGCACCCTGTGGCCAGTAAAGGCAACTTAATTCTTCAAATTGACACACAGAATCAACTGGAGACATGTAGAGGATCCAGTAATAGAAAGGAATGAGAGGAGCGGACAGAGTAGGGTGAAAGAGAAAAGACTGACTCCTTTGTTTTGGGCTTGAGCAACTGGATGTTCAGGGAGCACCCTTCTGGAGACAAAGCTAGTGGAGAATGATCAGGTTTGGAAAAAGAATGAGTTTCACTCTTCGCATGTTGCACATGAAATGTCCCCGGTACGACATGATGAACGCATGTTGGGAAAGAAACTTGGACGGGACAGCCAGAAAGGTAGGGAACAAACCAGTAGCACCTGCCTGGGGTCCACGGAGACACAGGATAGTGCCGTTCAAGGAGAAGCTAGTGGTAAATATTGCCATATGCTGCCAAGAGCCAGACAGTGGTGAGGACTGACAAATGTCCCTTAGCAAGAGCCGTCACAGGGGACTGTGCATGCAGAGGGAGGAGGACCTCTAGGGACCAAGAGGCATGGGAGGCAGAAGTCAGAGGCTGATGGTATACACCTCCTTCTGAAAGATCAGCTCTGAAGCCACCCAGAGAACTGGGGCAGCAGATGTCTGGAAGGAGATGGGCTGGGGGCTGATTTTAGGGTTCTGACTGTGTGCTGCTGTTCGCAGGTGCTGGAAGCTTAGCATGGTAAATGCTGGTAGAAATGAGCTCCTAGAAAAGGGACAGCAGGGGATCATCTGTGAGAAAATGGGAGCACTGAGATGCAGACCACAATGGCAAGCCCTCAGTGGAGAATCCCGCTCTGTGGGGTGTCCCGTTCCTCCCTGTGGTCCCCGCTACCTTCCTTCTCCCCTCCCATTGCCTTTTTAAAGTCCTGTTTATTCTTCCCTGCCCAGGTGAAGTCAGCACCCTCTTTTCCTCTTAACCAAACCAAGCCTCAGGGCCCCCGCCCCCTTGAATGCCCACCATCTCCGTAGCACTCACTGCTCACACCACATAATGACCCATGTCCTCTAGACATGCCCACTAGCCTGTCAATCAAGGTGACACCTCCTTTCTTTTCTCGTGCCTCCCTCACTGCCAGCTCTGGCCTGACATGAGAGAGAAATGGGCTTTCACTGCAAAGATAGCTCTATCAGGAGTCAGGGCAAGGACAAAGACCTTACAGCAGCCCTGTGCTCACAAGACTCTAGCCCTTGCATGAACGCTCAGAGACAGACAGACGTCCTGCTAACGAGGTTCACATTTCTCGCGGGGATGCCCAGGCTGAGCTACGGGCAACAAAGAAAAGGTGCAAAATGAGAGTGCAGGACGGTGGATGTGGATGAGCCCGGGGGATTGCTAGCTTCCCCCATTCCTGTATGGGTCCTCCTCTCCTCATCAGACACGTCCAACAGAGAGGAGATAATCTCAGAAGCAATTAGGAGGTGCAAAGAACTGATGAGATGCGAATGCCATGGAGTGGGCGTGCCCACCCTGAGCGGGCATTAATCGGTTGTTCAGTAAAAATAGCAGGGAAGGAGGTTGGCAGGTTGGAGAGGGACCGCTAGCCCCAAGCAGCCCAGAGCCCTGGGGTGGGGGGCAGCTCAGGCAATGGGGTGTGCAGGCGTTTCACACCTTCAAATGACTTGTTTATCACATCTGTCTGCAGCATTCCAGGGGATGGTTAAGATATTGAGCTCGTTTTAAATGTTAATATATCCCAAGTGCTTAGAACAGTGCCTGAAATATAGTAAGCCTAAGTGCTAAATATAACCAAACAATAGCAACCATAATTACTACTACCTCTGACAAGCGAGAGATAACCATAGATAAGGCTGGCTTTGGGTCACGCATTGTCTGGTTGCTCAGAGTTATGTACTAAGAAGTCATTTAAACTCTGATTTTTGTTTCTTCATTGGAAAAATGAAGATATTGCTGCCTAACATGCAGGGTTATTGGGGGATAATAGAGGATACAATTGTAGAATTTAGCCCAGACCAGCAGGACTTTACAGCAGGGGGGCAGTTGTCTCCCCAAGGCAAGGACAGCTTTATTCCAGACATCTTCTGTGCAAGTCACTGTGACGGTGAATTTTTGTGACAGTTTAGTTGGGTCAAGGTGTCCAGATAGTTTGCCAAATATTATTCTAGATGTTTCTGTGAGAGTATTTTGAATGAGATTAACATTTAAGGTAGGAGACTTTGAGTAAAGCAGATTGGTCTCTGTAGCCTGGGTGGGCCTCACCCAATCAGTTGAAGGCCTGGCTAGAACAAAAGATTGTCCTCCCCTGAGCATGAAAGAATTCTGCAGTAAATGGTCTTCAGACTTGAACTGCAACACTGGCTCCCCCCCCCCCCCCCCCCCCCGCTCTCCAGCCTGCTGTCCTACTCTGTAGATTTGGGACTTGCCAGCCATATAATTACACAATCCAATTCCTTCTATATATGTAGTACATATCCTCTTGGTTCTGTTTCTCTGGAGAACTCTTAGTAATCCAAACACAAGACTCCTTCTGATTATGAGAATGATGCAAAATGAGTCAACATACCCACCCAGCACTGAAAAGCCAGCTAAAACATCTGGCCTGATGGCTAAGGAGAAGAAAATGAGATGACCACATGTCTAGAATCAGCAGCTGCTTGTCGCCTGATGGGGCTTCTATTCTGATCATCACTGAGCCCACACTGACAATCACAATGCCTTACCTTTAAGCAGTTGGACTCTAGGAGGGGAAGGTCTGGGGAGACACCTGGGAGGTCTAAGTCTCCAGAGAATGTGATTTTTCTAAAAGTACATCGAGTCCTCGTTATTTACCAGACATTGTGCTAGAGGCTGGAAATAATTACAACAACAATAATGAATTGAACCGAATCTAAAGTACAACTTACTGTAACCCACACCATATGTTATGTACCAAGAAGACAGAAAAAAATTCTTCAGATTTCAGAGATGTCTCTCAGAATGAGTAAAACAGGATAATGATGGTAATAATAAGATTTCTAGAACTTACTCTGGGGAGGTACTGTTCTGACTACTTTTTGTGTATCCATCCATTTAATGCAGCAAGTCCATGCAATTAAGTCTGTTATCATTCCATTTTACAGATGCGGACACTGTGATTCAGACAGGCCAAGTTCACACAGCTCCTAAGTGGCAGAGCTGGGATCTGAGCTAGGCACATGGCTCCAGAGTCTGTTTTCCACATCTCTGTAAGAACTGATGTGAGGAGATGGCTCATTTCAACTCTGTCCTCTGTCCAGGGTCCTGTTGAGCAGCTCACAGCCCATTCCAGAAAGTTCCATAGTTATCAATCAATCAGGCTGTAAGTGACCACTTGTCAATTAGCTTGTTTGAGAAGTTCGAATAAAATGCATCTAGCTCATGACTGCGTCATGAAGTCACTTCATCAGGTGGCACATATGGGGAGAGGCCAGAACTCAAAGAGCCCTATGTTGTTATCTGGATTTATTGAGAGGACATGGCATTACTTCATGGGCCCACAGTCCCCGCCCATGAATCCCTCAGGAAGCAATTATCACACACCAACCAGGCCCAGGCCAGTTGCTAAGGACCGAAGATCCAGTCGGAATGAAAGAGAGCACCTGGTCCCCTGCAGGCTCCGTGAGCATGGGGACACAAACTGAACCTCTAAAACCCCAGCAAAAGTGGAGGCAGAATATAAGGAAGTGGCCTGCGGGGTAATTTCTGAGATGGCTTATTGTTCTCTGCCAGCTTTTCCCCTAGGTGTTCGTGGCATCCTGGGGGCTGGCACCTCAGCAGAGAGATGACGTGGCCACTCCAGTTCCCATGGAAACTGAATTGGGACAGGAGGAACAAAAGGCTCTTCAAGGTCATCAGAGCAAAGGAGGGTGGAGACAGAGACGGCAAATAATGGGGTTCTTCCTCCCCTTCTCGTGGCCACAAGCCGTGGTCTCCATCAGCCTGACCAACCCAGCCCCTGGGCAAGTTCTGGGGAGAGAAGCCTGCGCCCTCCCCACTCCCTGGGGAACAGACGGCGGTGCACCTGTCCCCTCTGCCCACCACCCCCAGCCCCAATTCTGTGGCTGGTGTCCCGGAGACAGGAGCTACATGTTGGGGGAATGAATGCATACCCCCGTGTACCCTCCCCCGGCCCCCAACAGTCCTGGGAGCCACAAAGCTTCCCAGTGTATCATCTCCATCATCCATTTTGGGAAAAGACTTCCTGGAGTCAAGGGCTGCTGCTCTGAGCATCATCTGATCGACAGCCAAGTTGTGACAGAGACTGGGCTCAGAGATAGATGCAGAGCCCTTCCGTCTCATGGCGAGCCCTCTGCTCAGCGCTGCTCCCCCTCCAGGCATGGCTCTCTGCAGCAGAACTTCTCCCTTTAGCTCTTCCTCGCTTCACAGCCACCCAAGAACTTCCTTCCCAGAGCCTAGGCCACCCAAACCGTGAGGACCTGCCCCCGAGACTCAGTGAGGCTGGGAGTCCAAGGGCAGACTTCAGGTCAGACCGACCTGCATAAGGACAGCAAGGACAGGGCCTCCCACGGTAGCTGGCAGAGACAAGTTCACGCAGTCTCCTCCGGGGCAATTAGGATCCACACTGTGCTGGGCTTCTTGGACAGCCCGCATGGGCACCCAGGGCCCTGCTCCCTCTGAGGCTTCAGCCCAGGGCTCCGGGGGGCCCCCAGCCCGAGCTCTGTCTTCTGCACCATCAGCAGCTCAAGCATCTCCAAGCTCACCACTGGGGAGAGTCTGTCTGCAGAAAATAGAGGGGACTGGCTGTCCTCATTTGTTATTAGGGTCCATGCTGAAGAGAACAAAGCAAAAAAAAGTGCAGGTTATAAAACCAAAGTGGAAGCATCAGAACTGGGCGGATAATGATTATTTTTCATGCTGG